>JAFBJU010000528.1:129872-195269 GCA_016785305.1 Colistium nudipinnis | reverse complement strand
TTATTATTTTTTTTTTTTTGCAGTTTTCCTTCTGCGTGTTCACAGCATTTTCTAGTCAAACTATGAAGAAAAAAAGAAAAGAAAAAAAGCTGACTCTCACCTGTCCCGAAACCACTGCTTTGTTCGTCTCACCAACATGTTTGTGTTTGTGTTCCTGACTTTCCTGAACAGCCAATGCCTCCCTCGCCCCCTCCCTCTCTGTGCTTGTGCATGTGTGTTTGTTTGTCCGTAAGATATTGTTGCGCCATCAGTCACCCTGAATGCCTGCCATACGTCCTGCAATGTCTCGGGAATTCTCTGAACCGTGTAAGCACAACACTTACCTGTCAGTGACTTTGTCGGGACTGTACTGTATGGGGCTGTAAGATATCCTTGGAGAGGAGGCGCTGCTGCCTCAGATTTACACTGAACATCCACTGTGATTGCTGGAGACACGAGGTGGGGAAGAGGTCTTGTCAAACAAATTATGGATCAGAGAGAAAGGGAAAAACAAATCAAACACCTCAAGCTGGAAAATTCAATGCAGTGGAACAAAAACATATCCATTGTTATCTCTTAATACTGTGCCGGTCGAATAAAAAACACACCAACATGGACACACGCTCCACACTCAGCTCTGTTGGGTTGACTGAAACTCTTTTTTTGAACATATCCCTGAATGCAGTGAACTCCAGTCTCCTCCCCAGGTATTCAATTGGAATCCAAAGAATGGTTGAGTTAGTGACTCCCACAGAGTTGACAGCATGCTGTTTATTGGGGAGTAGTTTTGGATTGCCTGTTGCTTTGACTATAAATGTCCAATGCAGTGAGGTACAAATTCAGTAACTCTAGAATGATACACACCTTGGCCTTTGTGCGTTATTATGGCAGCACCCGGAAGCAAAATTATATTTGTTATTCAGGGTTTATCTTTAATTCATCCGCTACAAGCATGGATGGACCATAAAGCAACGGGCCCCTGGGCACACTCGCTGCCCCTCAATCCCTGCTATATTGTATGCACCCTGACTGATGTATGTGTGCCTTTGTTGCATTTGTTTGTACTCGTCTTACGACGCTTTGGGAACCTGGGCCTGCGCTCAGCAGAACAGTTCAGTAATCTATCCTTGTCTCTACACCAAACCTGATCACCTGCTTTTTTTTATGGAGAACTTTGACAAAGACATGACATTATTTTGGAAATAGACATAGATTTCATAAGCAAATCCACATCTTTAATCTGTCAGACATGAATGTGACACGCACACTATACATCAAACTGCTGTCTTGTGCACAAAACTAGATATAAACAGCCCTTAAATAGATAATTTAGTTAATTTTCATTATAATTAGAGGTTAGTGATTTATTTGCCTAAAAATATATGTATATGAAACAGTTTTGTAAAAATATCTAATAATTTCTCTATTGAAGGCTGTTTCTGTGCATATAGGCTCCTTATTTACGACAATGTCCTTGTTATGGCAAACAATGGACTAACTTAGGACTTAATAGAGGAAACAGATCTCATGATTCAACAGACCCTTCTGAAAAGGGGAGCTATATCATAATACTTGAAATATATTTCAACCAGTGAACATATCCAGGAAATACTCCAGAATACTGTTACTGTTACATAATGCACTTACATTATTTTTACCAATCAGAATTAGACAAAAACATGTCTCCTGCGGTCTTTGTTGCTGTCTTTGTTTGGAATCATAAAGTATATTATTTCTTTGGTGATCGCCACAGTAGGTGGAATTAAACCTATGACTCACCAGTCTTTATACATTCCCTGATTGTAGCATTGCAAAGCAATTAAATAACAGCAACATTAAACCCCTTCTCATTTTGCTCTGGATGACCCAGTGGAATCCATTTAAAGGCCCCTGGTGGTCGCAGGTATGTAATTCTGAAAATATACATACCCCTGTGTGGACGTTTGTTCTTATGATCATGGTGTCCCATTGCTGTAATAGACAGGCCTCCACAGACACATTTCATGGCTAACGACTCCAAATTCGATTTCCCGAGATTTGTCCGTCCTTGTCTGTGGTATAAGTCATTTGTCCATTTCTGTAATCTCTTCCTTATGAAGGTTTTCATATCAATGTGGTATTTTTGGTCCCAAAAAGGGTTTATTGAACTCACCTTTTAGACCAAATGTGTGGAGAATAGGTTTAGAAATCTTTCAATTCTTGTGGAACCACTTTTGGTCAATTCAATCAAAGATAAAAACTCCTTTCACCAAATGTCCTTCTCTGAGCATGAAAAAAATCGATTTGACCTCACGTATTAGTTCCTATTTCTCCTTTGTATATATCACATTTGTCTCTTACACAGTCACCCAAGGTTGCATATTCCCTGGATACTCTCTGACTGTCTCTGACCTTTGCTCTGCTTCATAAGCAATCTGAAAATCCGAGTTGGGGCTACCGCCGATGTCACCGTGAGTCACTCTGCAGAAAAGTGCATCAGCTTATTGCATGTGTATACATGTAAATGCTTGCACTCGGTGTGTTTGCTCTTCAGAGATTGACTGGTGCATATGTTACAGATGTGTCCTTCAAACTGCAAGGACAGGGCGGAGATATTGAAAATGCAGCCTTTTCAACGATTGATACATAATAGCAGGCTTTCAGATTTGCTACCGGTCTAATCTCTCAGAATTGCATGGTGTCCTTTCCAGATAAGTGGTACACAAGTTTTTTTCAATAGTGCAGTTGGGTTATGTATACACATTTTGTTCACAAATATACAAAGGTTGTTTTTCTATTGTACATGGTGACTGTACACCATCAGTGTACACTGCTGGAGTTGGATTGATGCACTCTGCACTTCATAGTGCAGAAATTATTAGTCAATATAAAAATATACTAATAGTGTTGATTAGGTTGATTTACTTTTAGGGTGATCTGTTTCCATCTGTTCTTGCTTAATTATAACCTGCTCCTGGCTGTAGACTTCTAAATATGGGCAAGATAATAATTTCACTCTTGGCAGAAAGAGTGTATGTCTATCCCAAACTGTATTCTTCTTTAAGCCAGGGTTCTTGAACCTCTTGCCGGCCAATGACCCTCAAACTGATGGAGCAGCGAACCCCTACTTGATATATTGTATTAAATTGTGTTTCATATTAAACTGGGCCTTGTGCCATGCATAAACCTAGCTATAATAGTTTGATTTATGTTAATGTTTAAGAGATTTAAATTAGTGGAAAAAATGGTTGGAAATTAAAAAACAAAAATTCCAATCAACAAAAACTTTGGCAACCCCCCTGCAGTACCTCCGTGGACCCTTTAGAGGTCACGAACCCCGTGTTGAAGACCTCTTCTTTCAGCTAAAAGGCCAACCATTTGCTTTGAATTATTATAAATTCACATTAGTGGTATTATTTTTTGCCAGCAATTGCTATAAAGCAACAGAAGTGAGAATGATGATGAGGACACTTGATATGGCAGTTCAGTTTTATATATACATTTAAAATAAAATAATCATCTATGAAGGATTTTTATCTATGACAAAGACAAAAGACAAAGTCAATCCAATTTCGAAAAACTGCCTGCAAGTACCCATGTTAATATTCCTGCCCTACAACAACCTTCTTACGCTGTGGAAGCCTTTATCATATCATCACTCAGAGCTTTGTAAATCTTTAGAATGCACATGCAAATGATCAATATGATGTCTTTAATGCTCAAAAGCATCTTCTCATCAAACTGTATTCTCATAAACACTGTTCTTTTGATAGGGATATTGGTCTTTTACCGCCTAAATTAATAAGAACATGTGAAACAAGTCTGTATACACGACAGGGGTTATTGCTCAACCACCAATGCAAACTGAAACGGGGGGGGGGGGGGTTAAGGTGCCTTGCCCAGGGGCACAAGGCGGAGTCCTTTTGAGGGGACAGCTGGAGAGAATTCCAGCATTTGTTCAAGATTGTATTTTTGGGATCGCAGTCAGGGTTGTGGGGGCCTCAAGCCAGCGACCCAGTGGTCTGTAGCCCGTCTCCTTAACCGCTAGTCCGCCTCCCCAAATGAATGATACAGTGTTGTGCTTTTTAGACTAAGCTAATGATGTGCGTTATGGGGATTTTGCTATGTCCCTATAAGGAAGAAAAGTACATCTTGAACCCTAGGTGTAGTTCCTGGCATGGTTGAGGCCATTCTCCCTCAGGGAAAATCGAACATTTCACTTAGGTAGTAAGTAGGTAGGTGTTTTTGGTTTGTGGGTTTCAGCATAGAAGTGTGAATGGCCGGGTGTTTGCACAGACGTGTGAATTGAGACTGAGTTTGTAAAACTATGGTGTGGTGGCATTTTTTTTGCAAAGCAGGTCCTCAATTGCAGCTTTTGCAATTTGCTAATTGCTTCATTGCTCAGCCCTACCAGCACAATTTACATCCAGTAGCAATACTGTGAAGTTTAAATCTTAAAAATAGGGGACCTCTCATTATATAATGGTCGAGCAAGTGTTAAATCGGCACGGGGCTAAGATCCATTTAAACTGATCTCACACAAATTTCTATAATTATTTTATTATTAATATAATAATAGTTTTCCAACTGTGGAGACTAAAATGTGTTTACTCTTCCAAGCTACTCATATACTCAGCTTCCAGTTTGATATTATCAGCTAAAACGTGGTGCCATGGACCTAATGCTACACCCCTGCAATCAATTCTATCTCCATGGGGGTTATAATCTTAAGGTTTATATGCAGCTGTGTCAGAGAAGTGTGTGATTTAATGTTTACCTTAGAGCAACAACGTTATATTTATTTATGTTTTATTGATTGGGACACGCAATGTTTAATGTACCGTGTGTATGCAGTGTTGAAAAATCTTTTAGAAATGTTCTCAAGCTGCACAGTAAAGCATTCCTGTGCGGTGGGGTAATTGATTATTGATTCGGAGATGAAGGTGCAATGGCATTGTATCTCTGTGCTGTATTATAGTTTGGTGACAAAATCACAACACTGATGTAGGGGGCACAGTGATGTGAGATTTACTGTGACTGGAGGTCACCTGCATTGTCTCTCGGAGGAGACCTGCCGCAGGTTCTTACACCTGTGGGTGACAAGACTAAGAGGAAAGGATTGCCCGGGACTGAACTGAAGCGGTCACATTTTTCAGACTAAGGTTTACATCAGTCTGAACAGAATTCAATCAATTTCCCACCAATAAATCACTGTCCCTTAAAAGACTTATGCTTGTCATTCTTAAACACTTCTGTCAAAACTGTGATAATTGGCTTTGTTCTGAGACATCATGTATACCTATTCTGTATTTTCCACTGTACGTCGGCTCATACGACACACTGTATATCCTTGAATGGTCTAAAAACTGTAAGATAGAATAACCAGTAAGAACTTGCTTGTACTACAAGGACAGATGAAACTTCTTTATCTTATCAAGATATGTCTATAGCCACACAACACACACACACATACATTCCAAGATTCCTGTCCACGCCACTGGTAACTGGCCAATTACATTTGGTCGCGTGTAAGCCCAACTTCTGTACGGGGCAGGCCCAGCCCAAGAAGATCAATGCGACATTCCCAGACATCAGGGCACACTCTTTGCCCAGCGCTGAGCCTAGCGCTGAGCCTTTACTCAGCTGCTTTACTTTCCATGTGACCATAATAAACCATGCAGTTGTGAGCTGAAGATCACAACAACTGACGTCACTTTGTATGTCACTTTGTAATTCTGAAATTCAGATTCAGTAATTAAATGTTCGCTATTCATGTCTTTTTTAATTCTATTTGATTCGTTAATCACCTTTGCAAATACAGGACGGCAAATATAACCAAATTTGGATCCTAAAATACCTCTGCAGTTTATCCATGATCACAAGCAGTTCTTAGTAGTTTTCATACTGACCACTTACTAAGGGGAGCACTAACCCTTTCCTGTTTTTTTGATAGAAATCACTCCATTCGGTCGGTAATTTTTTTTTTTTTCATTTGGGGCATACTTTGAATTGAGCCTGTAGACTCAGCTGTCTAAACTTCTTATCCCAGACTTGAGCGTGTTTCCTTTATCTTCCCTTGTTTTTGTGCCAGTCATTAGGAACAGTTCCTCTGGGGATTAAAAAAAAGAAGGAGAAAAGATGAAACAATGGCCCTAACTGCCAACACCAGCACTGCTGCTCCAATCTGCGGAGCTGACATGCCTCTAGTGGCAAACCCTGGAGACGTGCCTGGCTTGTTTTAAGGCAAAACAGGGGAGTGAGGGCATGAAAGGCAGTTAAACCCTGTCTTCTCTCTTTCTTCTTTGGCCCCTTTTCCTCCTCCTCCTCTCCACGTTCATAAAAGTGTTTCTCCCTTCTCAAGAGGAGCCACACATGTGCCACAGCAGCTGTAGTAGATGGATAGATAGTAGTGGATCGAGGAGATTGGCCCGAGCAGTGTGAGCTCTCCATTGTTTCCCGCATGTTCATTAATCCTGAGCCGTGCTCCAACATGGGCTGTAGCGGTGCAAAGTCTTGCAGATATCATCCTACACAGATCAGGTTATATGCATTAGAGTGAGTGTGTCTCTCTTGAATGTGGGTAGGGTGTAGTTAATGCTGTTATTAACCACTTATTAACCACTACATTGTGAGAAAAAAAACCCACATCGTTCTGTTTTATTTAATCCCCTGGGGGTTTTTTAAAACGTATTTTGATACTCTTATATAGTAAGCAGCCAAGTAATGTACAACAATGCCTTGTCTCATTAATATGTTTCTCTTCTGGGAAATTTGTTTTGCAGACATTCACTTCAGGGAGATGAAGCACAGAATGTTTGTAAAATAACATCAAACTGAATTATGAGTACTTAAGTGCAGAACACTGCAGGTGATAAGCACAAACGATATAATATCATCTATATTAAACTATTCAGCTATATTGACACAAGTTTCCTGAAATTTCATGTTTAAATATGCAAAAACGGGCATTATTTTGATCATTTTCTTTACTGGAATAAAAAACCAGGATATAGATAGTATCATCTGTAAAAACTCAGAATGGCAAAAATAATGAATTACAATAATTATTGGTGCATTTATAGAGATCTCGACCCAGAGATTGAAGGGTTTGATTTGAAGATCAATAGGTATTTAAACATCACATGATTGAATACGATATTTTTTATTTATCATTAAAATAATTGTATAAAAAAAGGCTTTTCTTTTCCAGCTTGATCCCATCGATTGGATAAAACAAATTTGTGATTTCATACACTTTTCTTTTTTTTTCTTCACGTCTTTTGTGTTACTTCTTTGTAGCTGCTGCTACAAGTGATTCTATACATCCCCAACAAATAAATAACTGTTGTTGCAGAAAATGCATAACACTCTATAGTCATGAAGGAAGAGCAAATGTACTCCTCTGTGCCACTAAAGCAACAACCTCAAAGGACTGCATTCGAATGTTTCTTTAAATGATATATAGGAAAAACAAATGTGTGTATTGTTACTTAAATTCCCGTGTAAGTGACATGTATAAGAAAAAAACTTTAACTTGTTCGTCTGGGTCCCTGTCAAACTCTGGAAGGAAGTTCTGAAATTATGCCAACGTGTTCTCAGCTCTGAGAATGTGCATTATTCATGAATTTTCTGGCACGCATGCGCGCATCTGATGACTGTAAGTGAATCTCTCTTTTTCCTTTCCTCCCTCTCCACCTTTCCGACAGTGATTAGGAATGACATTTAGTGGTGGGAAATACAATGATTATAAGTTGCAGCACTGATCTTTGTATTGACCTATAGCATCCTGAGTCATTGACTCTGACATGCAAACTCCTCCCATTGATTTTCGCAGGTGCTGTTGAAAGCGGTGCTGACACACACACACACACACACACCCACACACACACACACACACACACACACAGAGCCAAGCTACAGTAAACGGGTTCTGCTGTAGAAATGTACCTTTCCCCACTACCTTCAGATAAAGCGGGGTTGCTTCTAATAGAACTAAGTGAAGTGGATTGTCCGGATGGGCTTATTAAAAACCTATCAGGCGCCTAGATCGGCCCAACCCACCTCACAAAGCTACAGATACTGGCCTCCCTGCTCGTTTAGACCAGTCACCTAAGTTGCCTTGGAAAGAGTGTGTCATGTCTGTGACATATGTGCGGCAGTGGAGAGAGCTCAACAGGGATATGGAACCTCAGGAGAACAGCATGGGAATACTTTCATTGATTTCACGTAGCAGACACGTGCCAACAGGAGGAAGTAGAAAGCCAACACTACGATAACAAATTCGATTTCTAGGACTCACCGCCCTTGCTGGAAAGACGTTTGAGATAATGTTTGTAAACCTATGGAGCATTTTAGTCTCTGTAACTTCACTGTTTCGGTTTTATGGTATATTTAGTGCAGGGCTCAGTTACAAAACTTTTACCTATGCTCCGTCCTGAGTTTTACGTTCCATTCCATATAGATTGTCAGTTTCTAGTAGGCCAAATATTCAGTTAAGCCAAATAGGGTATGTGTATTTTTCCACATTGATATGGTACGCAGAAAAGCTTAAAAATAATGAAATGTATTTTACTTAAACTTTATTTGATTTAAATGTGGATTATAAATCGCTCGTTTGTATGGGGTTGGATCACTGTGGTTGTGAATGGAGTATAAACAGTGCATTTCATCGAAAAGAGAATTTTCTGCACACACCTGTGAGATGTGTAAGAGATCTTGTATTTATCATAAGTACTGTTAAGAAAAGTAAAGGAATATGAGCCTTCATCAGCCTCTCTTTTGTTGTCAGGAGGGAAATCTGACACTTAACTAACCGAGAGTCTCCTAAGTAAAAGGAAGAAAAGGATCTCCAAAGAACTGTTCCTCTAATAATGATAATTTATTTTTTGAAGAGGCATTTTTCTCCATTTATTTGGCTTGCTTTCCACAAAGTTAAAACTCTGAATTTGTCTGGCTCAGTTTGCATGCATGATTACATATTTAATTCATGAGAAGACATTCCAAAATGTGGGCATCCCCCGACCCCCACCCTCTTGCGTTTTGGCTGACAAACCCAGTGTGCTCCTTTGAACTTACTCATGCATGCAGTTTTGGGAATCCGCTCATGCGAATCTGACTGCACATCTGACAATACCAAAGGCAAACACATGGATTCTCATTCCGGGGGGATGAATATTGCGGAATCAAATGCTTGTGTGTGTGTGGTGTGTGTGGTGTGTGTGTGCGTGTGTGTGTGTGTGTGTTATCTTTATTGGGGGAAAGAAGTAAGAGGGCTTTTGATCTCAATCAATATGTATAAATAATAAAGCATACAGGCTGATACTCGAGATGCATTGAGTTCAAAATCAGAGCATACGCAGAACAACAGAGCAGGACAGGGTAAACGGCAGCGTGGTTGAACATTAACAGAACATATCTACTATGCTAGAGTAAGTACGTTGAATGTAATGTACAAGGAACACACTATGTTCAGAGAAATATGCTGGACAGCTTAATGCAGTCAGGTACTCTAAAATATAAATATAAATAAAATAAAAATAAAAAGTACATTGTTTATCCATTCACTTTCAGGTGGAGCCTGACAGATTTATCGGTTGGGTGATAAGATATGCTGAGCTGAGCTTTTCACAGGCATATTGCGATTCTGTGTTTAATGTTGGCTGATCCATGCCGAGAGGGAACACTTTTAAAGCAATCCAGGAAAACCTTTTTTTTCTGCACGTATCGCAAACGGTGTCTTTGTTGTTTTTGATTTTGTCATCACAGGGTTTACAAAGATGCTCAAGAAGAGATGTGTATTACGTTAAAATGTTATGTTTTTTCGATGTATAGTTTTATATATTGGCAGTTTTGTGTCGTCTTCAAAATATCAACAGATATATCAGTATATGATACTCTTGCTCCTTAATATCAGTCTTAGGTGTACAAAAAGCACTTGGCTAGGCTTTTCTTCCGGTCAATACCATTTATGTTACTGTTAAAAGATTAACAGTAGGCTTTTTTAAATAAAAAAAAACACTTTAAATTAAAAAGATTAAAGTCAATTTATTATTGGCTTGGAAAGCATAAAAGCATTTAAAAAATGTATATAGGCCCCTTTTAAAGTCAGATATTGGAACATTTTAATTTAAAGGCTATAGTGATTTTATTTAGTCAATTATGTAATTACAGTTTTTCCTTTTAACCATAGGGATGTCTTGGTTACAAATATGAAGACATTCCTCGTCTGATGCATCACTTTCAGCATGGTGTCGCCACTGATCCCGCAGTCAGCCATGTTGTGCCAGCTCCCCTGAACAGCTCTAACCTTTGTCTTAACAGTGACACACTAAGCCTGTCAAGGTCACTAAAAGGATCGCATAAAATAAGACATTCTCCTCTTAATGAAGTCATACATCACATTTTGCATATGGTTCAATTAAAGGCTTCATAAAAATTACGGAGATTATATTATCCCAGGGCATCCATTAGCAAAGCTCCAATAGTCGCCTATCTGATTAAAAGCTGTGAAGGGATTTGCTGCCGTTGACTGGGACAGACCCAAGCATGGAGCGGGATGAAGTCACTGGCGGTGCAGGGGACGGAGCTTACATGTCCCGGTGTGTGTGTGATTGCATGAGGCAATTTTTATGATGGGCTTGTTTTCTTCATAGAAACACACCGTGATTTTATTTGATCATGAAAGGGAAAACAGTTTTCCCATGTTGTCCTTTTGTGGGATAGTCTTTCCAGTTTATGAGCTAGAACTGATTTTATGTATGTAAATTATGTTTGTTTTCAGCTTGGCATTTTCTGAAAAAGTTTCCACTAATGCCACATACTTCAACATCTATAGCCCAAGTGTTGCACACTCAACCCTGGATATACCTTTATTCAACGACACACAACCTCACTGGGAGAACTCTAATAAACAGTAATAAAAATAGAGCACCTTAAAATCTCAGAGGCCTCCTATTATCTGTTACAGCTATATAATCCCTTTTTGGAATTTCTCTAAGTAAGAAACTCCCACGTTGAAATGAGAACAATCTCTATCTATCTAATATAAAATAATATATAATATATCTAATTAAAAAAAATATATATTTTAAAGGGCACACTCCCAAGAATTGAATGTAGAAAGTCTTTGCCAGAGGTTTCATCATATCACAAGGCACCAACTACCTGTACCTTTGGATTGGGTTTCAGTACAGCTTCTTCTCTTGTTCATCTTTTTTTTTCCATTTATAACTGCACCACCAGATGAATGTAGTCAACTGAATACATGCCATCTTAGATGCCAGGAACAAAGTGGAAGTGGAAAAACTGCTTTTAGGCCTATCATCTGTATAAAGTAATTATTTTTATAAAGCATAATGAGCAGTTCTGCGGCTCACATTTTGTAGTCTGTTGTTTTCCTCAAAAACAGCTTTCAGTTTGGGGGACTCCATTGAATGTCTTAATCCTCTCCTCTTGTCCAGCGTTTTATCTGTTTGCATGTCCATAAAAAAGTTACAATCCAGAAATATGAAGTTATCTTTAATGTGCCTGGTCGAAGTACCTCACATTTACATACATATTGTAAATGTCAAATGAATATAGTACGTTGTTTTGATAGGAAACGTTGCAGTGTAGTGGGGATTTAAAAGTGGTCCCTTTACCTAAAATAAGGAAATCTACTTAGCACTTCTAGTGGCACGAGTAGTTTGGTTTAGTGTAGGGTTCAGATAAGGTGAACTATGTTATGGGCTTATTATTCAGGAAAACAATATTAGAAATCAATTATATTTGCCACATATGATTCCTCTGCTGAATAATATTGTAATGTCGTGAAATAAAATGTAAAGTTATAGTCAGGTGCAGGAGGACGTGGCAGGAGCAGGGGGCTGTGCCTGGGTCAGCTGCTCCCTCTGTTGGACCTCGAGACACCTTGCTGTATGGGACACATACACAAACACTAATCTTCTAGAACTAGGCTGAAAAATGCTGTAAAATGACAACTAATCTTGGTGGCACAGATGTGGTTGGATGTGTAAATCTCTTTGTGATTGCACTGCTCTGTGGTTTCCCCCTCTATCACACACACACACACACTCACATTCACACACCCATATACTGTACCATAAATCACATGTGGCTCGGCTCACCAGTAAAACCAGTCTATCCCGGGGTCATCTCGAAATCACTGCTAAATGTTGGCTTCCATATCAGCAGCAGATAAAGTGGAATTTCTTGATTGCCTCGGTCAAAGAGGCGCCACTCAGGGAGGGAATGATTTATCGGACTCGCTGAAGTAGTTGGAGATCAAGGGGAGATGGACGAAGCACAAGTTCAGAGTGGGCCGCCCCCCGCACCAGAGGGGGCCCTATCACCGGCGTTTCTGCTTATGAATTGGCAAAGAGCTCGGGCTGGAGCACACTTCTCAGGGAGGAGAACGGGAGGGTCACTGATGGGGAAGAGACAGAACAGTATGGCCACAGAGAGTTTCGATTGAAGTGCATGGAGATTACTCTGCTGCCTTGTCCTCTCTGTCAGAGAGAGGAGAGGACGGTGAGATGGGAGTATAAGAACTGCAGCGGTTGCTGCACAGGAAGCGAAAGCAAGATAATTAAAGGCCTGCAAATCGGTGACGTGTTGACATTTTACAAGAGAAAAGATTTGACCCCAACATTGAGAGCAATATCGTTACGACCCTGGCGTGGTCTAGGGATAAGGGAAGCAACTTATGGCCGATGGTGTCAGGCAAATCAAAGCTTTAATGGTAAAATAAATAATAACAAAAAAGAAACAGACAAACAAAAAAAAAAGCCTTCCAAAACGGAGAGGACATTTCAAAGACTAAATAACTTCTGCATTCTTGTAAAAAATGATTTTCCTTGATAGTTTGTACAGCCGGGGATGGAGTTATATATGCTTGTATTTTTAGTTAAAGTAACAAATAATATAATTTACATTTTGCTAACTTGCATTTTGCTAACTCGCAACATTGCATCCCAACTTTTAAGTTAGTCTTCCTGCAGTATCTTTTGTTATGGAGGTTTTTACTGGGGGTCAAATTATCAAAGCGGTCTCTTCCACCAGACCTGGTGGTACACTCCGGTTAAAGGAAAAGGTTGAAACAGTTTTCCATCAAAAATGACGCTTAATAGGATATTTGGATGGGCTGTGATCAGCTTGTTTCTCTGATGACTTCACCTTTTGACTTACATCAACCATCTGGTTCGTGGTTATAGGCATAAGGTTGTGAGGTTATAAAAACAGACAGTGGCTTAGAAACAGTTATACGGTAGCTGGCTGGAAATGTTTTAATGTTCGACCATCTGGCCCACTGCCATCTCTCATGGATAACCATGAAATAAGGTAAACAGAGCTACAGGTATGACATAGTGGGGCAGTGGGTTTGCTGTCTCTCAGTGCCTGGTTATCGCAGTAAACTGAAATACACAGTGTCGAGTTTAGTGTTTGATTTACTTTCTGAATGCACTGTATGAACATACACACATGTGCAGTGAATGTAAAAAGATAAGATAAGATAAGATATTCCTTTATTGAAATTCTCGGCGTTGCAGCAACAGAAAATAAACAGTACAGAATAGAAAAATACAGACTAAATAATAAAGATAAACCAAAGTTGTGCAAAAGTACAAACGGATACAGTGCTGAACATGTACAATGGCTACAGTGTATTTAGATGAAAAGTTTAAAAAGTTATGCTATGAATGAGGTAATCTGGTATGGGACAATCCTAATTTACAGCGTTTATAGGGGAAAAAGGTAGTATGCAGTTGAAAATATAGTGTGATTGTAATGACTAGAACCATACAGAATTGAAATTTACAGGAGACAAAATAAAAGCCATGGTATTTAAAGTATGATCCGGATAAAGTGCAGTATTAAGTTAAATTAATTTACAGTGCGATAGAAGTTTGCCATACAGGATCATTTAAATTTACATAAAAAACTAATATATATATATATGCAGTGTTAGATTGAACGAAAGAAATATATGCAGTCTAAAAAATGACATGTGATTGGGAATATTTAACCATACAGAAAGATGAACGCTACAGTGTATATTGATAATAATATATGTGAAGAATGAAAGGGGTTAGGCAAAAAGAACCAGACACACTCAGTATCATTTATACTTTCACTTTAGCTTGTGATTGTGGCTCAGAATGGCGTTAGAGATTTAGTGCAGGGAAATCAAACCACCCATAACATTAGCACAAGGTTTAATGAAACTAATGCTGCAGTAGATTTTCTATGCACATTCTCAAGATGCCACTTGTTTGTGCAATGCACTGACTAAATAGGAAAAAAGGCTGGAGAAAAAAGTGATAGAAAATGGAGATTTATGGCTTGAGCGTAATTAAAATCCCTCGACACTCACGATGGGAAATAGAAATTTTCCTTATAGATTAAATTCCCCACTACCGCCTGCTCCGGTAGTCCAGCTAGGCAGACTGTGACCATCTTGTGATCTCTGTATAATAGAGTTTCCTACGTGCACGTGGAAAGTGGGGGCTGTCGTACAGTAGTCAGCTGCCAACACATATTCTCTGCGCGGTGTTCCGTGTTTTTTCACACATCCAAAGGGGGAAAAAAAAGAAGTGAGTTCTGATCACGAGAAAGAACCCATTGCGACGCTCTATATTGGCACACAGATCGCGAGATCCTATGCCATAGAATGGGATTGATGTACTATTCCATTAAAACGCAATACATGACGCCAGCACGGTTCAATCACACATTGGCAGTTTCGAGTGAACACTGCAAACAGGGAGGGCACTTCACAGAACTCGAGCACAGCTGGCCTGATTGTCTGTAGAGGTAATAATAATGGTTTTCCTGTCCACATATATGTGCTCACCTCATGATGGGTGTTTGTCATTATCTGCCCTCCCTCGGACAGGGATATACTGACCTTCTATGGGGTCACTACCATCAGGGATTACATATCGATCAAATGCTCTTAACATGGAACAGGTGTGTGTGTGTGTGTGTGTGTGTCTGCCGTAAGTGTGCGTCAGGCACGTTTTGTGCATGCATGCGGTGGAGGTGTGTGCATCTCCTTGACCTTAAAAAAAATTATAAAAATGAGCGCATCAAACGTGAATGAGCACACGTCCTTGACCTTGGTGATGGGTGTATCAACTCAAGGAAGGTATAAAAGTTGATGAGGTGATTTAGAGTGAGCAATGTGACCAATGGACTGAACAATGGAACTCTGAGGACACAAATAAGCACCCCCACACATTGGCTCTCATTTCCCCCCCACACACACACACACACACACAAACACACACACAAACACACACACACACACACGCATACACACGCTTTTAATGAGGACGCAATTTTGAATGTAGCCTATGGCCCATCTCCGGTTCATGTACTGCTCAGGTCGTTACTCTTTGCTTTATATTGCGGTGGAGTTGTGTCTCGGCAGGGTCATTCTCGGGTCTAGGGGGATCGTTCGGAGAACTCGGCGCGGGCGAACGATGAACGATGAGCTCCGCGCGCCGTCTGTCATGTGGTGAAGCGACCATCCTGGATGTGTAGTGGAGAGCGCAATTGCTCCCATCGATACACAAATCTTCCCCCCGCAACCCTCGCGATGAAATATAGACCCTAGATTTGCCATTACAATTTCTCAATATGGTGTCGTCTGCTTCATGCAGAGATCTTGCTCGGCCCCAGCATGTGTTCAGCAATTGAAGCAGCTGTCTGCAGCACGTCCCCGTGCCACAGTGTGTCTCCATTCCTATCGATAAAACACTATTGTGATTCAAACTCCTTTCTTGTGAGCGATCTGTAACGCAGCCGTTAACACACAGGACGATGCTGCATTGACATTTTGAGGCAGCAGGTCCAGGGGCACGTGTGTCAGCTGCACTGGGCAATTTTTTGTTTATTCTCGAGAGGCATCTAAGTGTCACCAATTAGCTTTAACCTAGATCTAATCGAATGGACTTTGAGGAAGAGCACTATTTATTTTACAACAAAAAAAAAATGAAAAAAACATATCTTATCAGAAATTCAGAGGTTAGTTGGCTTCTCAACTGGCCAGGGAAGACATAGGGAGAACATGCCAACTTCTCACGAGAAGGACCCTAGCCCAATGGGGATTTAAAATAGGACCTGTGGCCCTCCGGCTCGTTATTCACTGACCCAAAAACCCTCTCCTAACTAGGACCTTACTTGACACTGCATTAAACAATTTTAGATTTGTGGCTGAAGCAGGAGCACGGAACAACTTAACAAATGAACCACCAACAATAATCGTGATGCACAACATCCGGCATACCAAACTGCCAATCACAATACTCTTACTTTATATATACTAAATTGTGCTATATTATATAGTTATGTATTTAAATTAGTTATTTACTGTGTACACGTATATACATTGGTGTAAAAAAAAATCCCCTTGAGTCCCATGTTTAAAGTGTGGATTTGTGGGTAGTGTATACAAATGAAATGATGACAGATGTTTGGAAACACATTAAAATAGCAATTGTGAAGCAATTCATGAACAGTCATAAACATTGTAACATATGGCAGGTTTGTACAATGAATAATGTTCCTAATTTGTTTTTAATATGTTTTCTTATTAAACAGTACAGTGAAGGATTCTGCTAATATTCGTACCGTAAAACACAGCACCTGATGGTTTCACTAATATCGATCACATATCCAGGCACTTAATTTATATACACAGCCTAAAATATCATTTGAGTACCAAATTTGAATCTTTTATAAGGCATTAACAGTGGAGCTGCTCAGCTGCTGGATTATGCGTGGTCACAGTGTAATTGATCTTTGTATTGCATCGGTCTGGCAGCATAATATCACATATGATTAGTCCCACTGTTGTTCCTGCTGAAGGCAAACCATCCTGAATAGACTTCAAATGCAAGCAATTTATCAAAAATCAAACATTTGAAAGTAGCAGAGGATGTCGTCCCGCTCGACTCAGGGAAAATGTGTTGAAGGATGAGGCTCAGGATGAATTCTGACTCACCTTGCATTAGTGTGGTCTTTACCCACCTTATTAAATGTCATCAAAAACATCATGAACCACAGGGGAAACTGTGCAGTTTTTGCGCGTGTTTATATGCTTATGTATCAATATAGATAAAAAAATATGACTCCAACTGTTAAGCAATTTACAGATTCGAAATCTCCCTTTGATCTTGCATAGCTGCTTTTAACATTCCAAAGCTTACTAAGTATTAAAGTAATTTTTATTAATTGGGTATCACTGCTAATGTATTGGCCAATTTCTGTGCTTCTTGCTGTTCCAGCTCAACTTTATTTGTCTATATCTTTATTTTTCTTATCTATATCATTATAGCAGCAGATGGCGATGGGTTCGGTTCAATTTTGTGATCTTATGTGCTTCAAGTAGTCATGAATTGACCTTTTGGCGTTACTGGGGTGGATTTTGTGATGCATTCAACTTTTGACTCTTGGCTGTGGGGAAAGAAAAAGTAACGTTCTCATCCATGACCGATACTACACAATCCCTCTCTCTTGATTCGTTCTCTGCCCCCATCTCCGCATCCATCCATCACCTTCTCACTTCTCCAACCCCCCCCCCCCCCCCCCCCCCCCCCCACTTCTCCAACCCCCCCCCCCCCACACACACACACACAAACACACACCTCTCCCTCCATCTCCCTCTGTCGCTCCTCGTGGGATGTGTCTCACTGACGATGGGTCTGTTTTGACGGCTTTGCATTCTGCCAGTGAGACGTCAGCTTCCGCTTTCCTTCCTGTCCATCACCCCCTGCCGCCTCACCTATGCATTAAATATCAAGCCTTGTGGAGCAGTGCGGGTTACCATGCTGGGGTTTGAGTTCCCTTGGCAGGTCTGAGGGAAATCTCTCCCCTGTTTGATGATTAAGCCAGAACAGTTGGTGGAGCAGGGAAAAGTGGTGATGGAGGAGCTTTTAATATTTCCCTCATGCCAAAGCACCGTAGGAGCGTTTGAATATTGTATTAAAGCCCGCTGACTTTGGCACGCACACATGCACATACACAAAGTGTTCTTGCACAAGCATACACACACAAGTGCTTTCAAATTCAAGGACTAGCACAAACAAATTCATATTTACCCACAAATTCGCATACCTTCCAGCTAATGGGATTAGCATTCTGATGTATTTTTTTCTGACAAATTGGATGTTTGAGGTGTGAGGGGGGAAAAAACAAGACTTACATTTGAGCAATCAGCAGCAGTGGCCTTCAGTTAGAAGGACACAGCTGAGAATCAAATCCTCAAGCTTATTTTAATATATAGAAAACAAAGAGATAAGCCATTCTATGAAAATGGAGCCGAAAAGCTCATATTTTGTCTATGTTTTATATGTTCTTATGTTCTGTTGTGTTGAAAGAGATGTAGATGTGAGCTTGGCTTGACAATTAAAACGGACAAGTTGGTGTGCATCCATACAGGCTTATGCTACACACAGTGTACCTGTTTTACCGATATATATATATATAGAGAGAGAGAGAGAGAGAGAGAGAGAGAGAGAGAGAGAGAGAGTGTAAAATACTTTTTGTCGTTGCCTGCAATATTGCAGTTTCGAAAACTGAAAAAAAAGCCTGCAGATACCCATGTTAATGTTCCTGCCCTACTACAACCTACTTACTCTGGTGAAGCCTTTATCATATCATCATACGAGACATAAACAGCTTTGTACATCTTAAGAATGCACTTTCAAAGGTGCAAATGATCAATATATTTGTCAAAAGCATCTTCTCATTAAACTGTATTGTCAATAAACATGAATAAACACTGTTCTTTTGATAGGGATATTGGTCTGTTGCCGCCTAAATTCATAAGAACACGTGAACAAGTCCGTGTACACAACATGGGTTTATTGCTCAACCACCAACGCAAACTGCAACCGAAGTCCAACATGCTAGCGAAACAGGTCTAGCTACTACGAACTCCTTACATTAGTATTCCAAGATCATGTTGCACAGCGGGCCGCAGATGGCCCGCGGGCCGTAGTTTTGACATCCCCTGCGCTAAGTGACTGAGTCTTACATTGCCGCTCTGTAAGCCAGGGAGGGATCAGCGGTGGCTATGCGCATGCGCAATCCATGCAGTCGGTGAGACTCTCCCCTCTCTGCTCTGCCTGCAGCTGCTGCAGGCAAGGCTGTGAGACTGACCACCGCCTGTCAGCGCCCGCTGCTCGTTCAGGACAGTCAGTGCACAATGATGGGTGCTTTAACGTCAGAGTCGCCAAAACACCGAAAAGTCTCCAATAAAACCAGATTAAGTTGAAAGACTTGTCGCTGATCGCTTTTGATTTAAAAAAAGGTCGGTATAAAGTTGGCACAATGCACGGGGCACCCAACTCTCCTCTCTCCTTCGGAGGCAGGAGGGGGTTTCAATGTCTGTGACATTGTGAAAAAGTTGTTGGTCTCCGGTTTCTCCGGTGGCCACTTAGACGCTTACGATTTTTTAAACTTGCAAAATTGTAAGTTTGAAATAATTTTACATACAATATCAGAATTTGTCTGCAAATTGTAGGTAAAAGGTGAGTATTTCGCACCCTATATATACTGTACATATATATATAGGGTGTGAAATACACTGTATATATATATTTGTATATATACTGTATATATATATATCCAGTTCCCTGCGTCCCCAAAAAAAGACAGGTTTCCAGCCATTAATAAATATACTTAGAATTCTAATTTCTAATACATATTCAGTAGCTGGGTTGTTCCCACGGTCAAAAAGTGATACCCGGAGGACAATGTCACCTGTCAAGACGGAGGGGTTTTGGTTAGTTTAGGTGAGTGCCTGTGAATTAATGAAGAGACAGTTCTGCTTGTTTCTCTGAATATAAATGTGTGGAAAAGCAGAGCTGCTGTAGCACTAAGGGAGGATGGATGCTGGATTGATGCATAATGGCTGGTGGCTCGATGGCTTCTACCACACATTCATTTTACCAACCCATCCTCTATCATTTTGTCATAACTCATTCGATATGTCAATACGTGATATTGTTACAGTATCCTAAATAATTGGTGACAATTGGATTAATCATGCATGTAAAGTATGTGGACAGTGCATGAACAGACATTACTGTTGGTCAAAATATTGATTTCTCTGTACAGATTTTTTTTCTGTCTTTATTGAGCCAAGAAGGATTTAGTTTGAGTTGGATTTAGTATACAGACACTGGACTTGAGTATGCCTTATAGGCAAAGGTCATAGGTCAGATCTTTAGAACAGATGGTCTCTGCTGTCATTTGCAGAATGTCAGGATTAACGGATATAGTAACAGTCAGAAAGTACATGTAGTACTGTCACTCTGGATTTAACATTGTCAGTGAAATGACATTTCAAATCAGATTGTATTCATAATTTGTTCCTGTCCAGACTATCCAACCTCTATCTGGATTATCCATTATCCATCCAACAGGGCTTGCAGTGCGATTAGCGCCACAACATATTTTTTATATATCTATATTTAAGTAAATATATATCGATTATCTGTCATCACCCTACTGTCAGTTCTTAGGGTATAACATGAAAAATGGTGTGGAGTGCCTGATGAATAGATAGGCTCATACGATAAGCAGCAATTTCAAAATACAAACATATTCAAATATAATTGTTAGTGTAAGCAAAAGCTGTTCATTACAGTTTTGGTTTGCTCCTATATAACAGTGAGTTAAGGGAAAGACAGGCGACATTGGAAGGAAACTGGCTGTAGAAAAGAGAAACTGAATATAGAGGATGGAGAGGACCGCACAGGTGAGTTTGGGGCCATTTTACAAGCCTTCAGTGATACATGGAGACAGAACAGAGACCCTGTCTTGGCTCTAAAAGGAGTTTGGATTGTGACAGGTGGTGTGTGCATAACAACAAGTCTCAGTGTCAGATACAGGGAATGGATTTCTTTGAAAACCACGGGGACGTTGTTTATGTGGGTGTAACAATCCAAATCTCATCCAAAGAAGGATGTCTTATAAACTCTAGGTGACACACAAAGAGTGAAAATAAATTCAGCAGTAAAACACAGTATACTGGGGGTAACTTGTAGTGAAACGATTTAGCTAGCAAATCAGCTCAGATATACAGTATCTCACATTAATCAGAATTGATCAAATTTAAAAGACTGATCAATACTTATTCATGCTTTAAAAGATTCTTTTATTTTATTTATTTTAGTTAGTTTAAGTATTTGGTAAAGTAAGGTGTTGATTGTTGCTGTGCCATCTGGATTGATAGGTTCTATAGTCATTCTCAAATCGCGGCAAGACAGCAAAGACGCAACTTGATTTCAATTATCTTCCTGCCAGGGCGTCATGTTCACATGAGTGTCTGGTGTGGTAGATTTAGAGCTTATCATTGGGTTCAAGGGTCTCAGATTTTTGACACTTTAGTCAAACGTTTTATCCAGGTCTGTCACCAAGATGTTGCTCGAAAGCGATTTGTCATTTCTTGTCCTTGTCATGGCTGGCAGACACATGCTGTGACTGCAGCTACACACACGACACGGTAGGTTCAGGCGAGAGTAGTTCTCCAGCTGTAACACAATCGACTTCTGATGTTTTCTCTCATTTGTAATTATTAATTTTATTTTTAGGTTTATTTTCTTATCATTTAGCAGCTAGAAAACAATTTCATTATAGCTCCCTGTTATCTGCAATGTTTGTAATTGGAAACTAAAATGTTCTCACCCGCTATGAAATTGTATTCGGGACTAAGTACATTTTATTATCATGACATGCTTGGCAGTGATATTAAAAAATAATAAAACAATCAGCATGGTGTTATTGCTGTGCTTTAGGCAATTATGCAACATTGTTTTTTCATTTAAATCTCTGTGTATTATCATTGCATGCCAGCCTTATCTAAGGTATTGTGATATGCTTATGGTTTTGGTTTCATCCTTCCTGATTTTGGTATATCAGCTCAGGGAAACATATTGTCAGTAGAATATATTAAAACACAGGAGACTGCCATTCATTTCCAGTGTGAAAATGATAATCCATTTCCATTTCTGTTTTTCTAGTACCTGGTCTTCCACAACCATAACAACGTGTTTGATTTTGTGTGGTGCTCTCAATCATGATTGTTCTTATGATCACTCGAAACCCCAACCTTTTCCTTCAAGGTCACCAGATAGATTCATGGCAAAACCTTACCAAACCATGATAAATCGACAATACTTGACAGGGTGCGAAATACCCACTTTCTACCTGACAAATTCTGATATTGCAGGTGAAAATATTTTTAACTGGCAATTTTGCAAGTTAAAAAAATCCTAGGTATCATGATTAACGATTGTAAGCGGCCAACGAATTTTTTAAACCGGAGACTAACAAAGTTTCTGAAAACCGTCACGTCACAATCTTCTTAATATAACATCTTTGGTGCTACATCTCTGGTATTTTGGCTAATCAGAGGCAAGATAACGGCATCGAACGGGGAGGACCGGTCGCGAAGGGCTGGGAGACATTGAAACCCCCTCCTGCCTCCGAGGGAGAGAAGAGAGCTGGGTGCTCCGTGCAGTGTTACCAACTTGGCGACTTTTTAAAAGCAAAAGCGACCAGCAACAAGTCTATCGACATTTTCTGGTTTTATTTGATTATTTTGTCCTGAATGAGCAGCAGGCCCCTCCGCCGCCGCCCCTTACAGTCTCGCGCAGCAGTCCCCACTACAGCCGGAGAGGAGACCCTCCACACTGCATGCATTGCGCATGCACAGAGCCATCGCTTACAGAGCGCGATGTAAGACTCAGGGGGTGTCAAAACGAAGGCTCGCGGGCCATCTGCGACGTGCTATGCAATTTCATCTGTGCCCCCAAGTTTGCAGGCATGTTTTAAAGTGGCACTCACATGGAATACCTAAGTTAGTTTTCAGAAGTACAGCTTTTTATGGTTTGTAATCATAAAGTCAGTGAATCATGTGTTTCGTTGTGCTTTACGCAAAGTAGCTAGATCTGTTTTGCTAGCGTGTTAGGCTTCAGTTGCAGTTTGCGTTGGTGGTTGGGTAATAAACCCCCTGTGTGTATACAGACTTGTTTCACGTCTTCTTATGAATTTCGGCAGTAACAGACCAATATCCCTGTCAATAGAACAGTGTTAATTGAGAATACAGTTTGAGGAGAAGATGCTTTTTAGCATCTTAAATATCATATCGACAATTTGCACCTTTGAACGGGCCTTCTAAAGATTTACAAAGCTGTGAATGTCTGTATGATGATATGATAAAGGCTTCACCAGCGTAAGAAGGTTGTTGTAAGGCAGGAATATTAACATGGGTACCTGCAGTTTTTCAAAATTGCAGCTAAAATTTGTTGTTCATGTAACTAAGTATTTTTTTCTAAGACCGCACTCTTTTTGTCATTATAACCACACAGGTTTTGCTCATCAAAACTTAAACGTGCTCTAATTAATGCATTTTGTAAGGAATTGACAAAAAATCGTAACCTGTCAGTCAAGATAAAGGATCAGAAAAGAGCAATTTTCTAAGCCAATGGAAGACTGTTCACTCCAAGCACTCCCAACCTGGCAGTGCAGTATATCATACAATATAGGTGTAATTATTCAACACATGGCCTACAAGTGGAAGTGTCCACAGCCTTAACAGTTCTCTTCGGACACATTTTGCTCCCTCTCCTTGACCCTTCTTGCTCTCTCCCGCTATATCTTATCCCTCTTCCTCTTCCATTTTCTTTCATTATGTGTCCTCATCTATCAATCTTTTTCACTTGTTCTCTCTTCCTCTCTGTCTCTCCAAATCTCTTGCCCTCTTATCTTCCGTTTCCTTCCTTACTTTACATCCCCTGCTCTCATCCCCTCTCACGACTTGGCTGTGGCCCCCAGGCCCTTCATTACCTCGTCGCTGTGCAGCATCCACTCCTTTCAACCTGATGCCACTCTGGGATTAGCGTTATCTCCATCTTTGTCACTTGCTTATCTTTTTTTCTAGACTCTTGAAATAAAGCCCAGCCAGACTTGTGATATACTTCAGATTACCGGAGGCAGGTTTGGAAATCCTCGTCTGATCAGATGCCCTTACTTGGCCTGAGGGAGATGTGCACAGACTGCTGCCAAACTCTGCAGACTTGGCTTACTCTAAATCATAAGTGCTGAGAAGGAGTTTAATGTTTACCATTTTTTTATTTCCTGCTTTACTTCCCATCTATTTTGATTATTCAAGCTTTCCAAAAAGCTGGTATTGTACAAACAAGATACAGAGCAGGTACATATTCAGACTGCATAAATGGCTTCATCAAGAATCCAACATAAGTAAATCAGACAGTAAGCCGCGCTATTGGTTACAGCTCGCCTCTGAGCTCATGGAAATGAAAAAAAATTACTTTTTTTAACCCCAGTAGGCCTATTTGCAAATAAATAAGCGTGTGAAAAAAAAAATATAATTAAGTCTAGCCAAAGTCCTTTCTATTATGTCTGAAGGTGTAGGTGTTAGTGTTTAAAACATGTTTAATCCCTTATTTTAGATTATTGATCATCATCGACACACCAGGTGTCAGCTACTCAACAGCAGTGGTCCCAGGTGCTACCTATTAGAAACATTCTAAATTAAGACAAGAGGTTGAATTCTAACAAAGAGGTTTTTTATTCTTGCAAGAAGGAGCAGAGTTAAGGTTCACACAGGTTTGACCAACAACTTTCACAAAGCTCAATGCTCTGAGGCTCTGGTCTGCTCTTCTCTCAAATTAAAGAGTTATACGGAAAGCTTAAGGTCATGACAAACTAAAAGGAAAAACATTTATTTACATAATTCCTCAAGCGGAAAACAGTGAACTCAAGGAGATCACTGTCTTTTGAACGCTTACCTTAAACATTCCCAAAAAACAATGGTGCGTATCCAGTTACCTTGCAACACGTACAGGTGTTTTTCATTATATACAGTATGTTGCTATGCAGACTTGAATTATCAGGATCATATGGACTATAGGAGGTCACCAATCATGATAACATTATTTTTCCAACACTGCTGCATATGCTAGACAATAGGTTATAATATAATATTTATTTAGGGCTGATTAGATACTACACTGACTCAGTGTCAGAAAGTGATGTCAGCTGGTGAGCGCGGTAATTTTAAGTGAGGCAAATAAGTGAACGATAAGTAGATCACCTATTAACACTGGTGTTGCTTTCTACCGCTGGAGACAGCTGTTGAGTAAAGGAGTGACGTTTGATGATCAACATTTCTGCCAGATTGCTACATAAACAGCTGTTAATGTTCATGTTGGCAAACGCATAAAACATTCAATATGCTTCAGCATACTTGCTGGACTGCCCCTGGGAAAGAAATTACAGATGTTAGGATTTAAACGTTTAAATGGTAGGTTCAGAGGTATTTCTGCAATCAGCGCTGTCCAACATTTCACAGCAGTTATTTTGTAAATCAGAAGGACTAGGCAACTAGTGTAGTGATTGAACGAGACATTTAAGGTTTCAACCTGGAAATCTAAATTACTATTTGAAACGTGCTTGTCCTTTAAATCAATCCTTACGTAATTAAGTAAGGAGAGACAGGTAGTAGTTTTATACCCCTTATATATATACTGTATCACTATTGAGACATTACATGTAGTTGTCTAGATCAGTATGTATCTTTGTAGCTTTTGAAGATGTTGTATAAATTAAATAGAGAGAAACAAATTCAGACAAACAACATAGCCCAGCGTAAATAAAGGGCCCATTTCAAGGGGTAGTATGTACAGCACACAGCACTTAAAAATAATAACAATAATATGCCATGGATGTAATGTCACATCCATGTAGAAGGAGTATTGCCAAACGCAGTCTCTATTAAAAACATTGTTACAGTATCTATTAACATGCAGAGCTTCACTGAAATGGATGAAAGTCTTTCCTTTTCCTTTTCCATTCTGATGAATGCAGCAAGGCTCATTTTTAATAGCTGTTGAAGCTGCACGCACAGTGTGCGCACACAGATTTGCACTGGTTGTTGAGCTTGGATAATCGCTGATACATGTGCAAATAATTTACTGGGCGCTGTTAGTTTTTAATGCATTTGTAGTGGCTTTTAATGTTTTTTTTTATTGCTTTCAGTAGGGAAAGCCAGTAGGGTTAGAATTAGTAGGGATTAATAGAGGAGCATAAAGGAGGAAACTTTGGGTACGTAGGAGGTCTGCAGCCACTCCTGCACTCATATCTGCGATCATATTCATTTATGGCTATATAGGCGTTTCTTATCCTAAACGTCTATTGAGTTTTATCCATGTTGCCAATAACGTGGAGGCTAAAAAGACCCTGAAAGGGACAAGGGATGTTTGTGAATTAGGTGACAGAAGGTTTCAGTATCTGAAATTAGGGCGTATGCCCACTCATGCGACCTTTGTGTCTGCTGCACATACTTCACACTTGAAAATGACTCATAGTTTTGTCACCTGAGTTATAGTTTTTTTCATCTGCTGGATGAGGATATTTGTCAATTTTCTGTCCTTTTCCCACTTCTCTTTCCCGGCTGCGTGACTCATCATCATCTCCTTGTCCTGCTTCACCTGCAGGCACGTGTCTACTGGGCCCGTATTAAGCCGAATGGAAGTGCGATTAAATGGCTTTGGCAACTGTCTTCTCATACATCTTAATAGAATTCAAAAGTCTCTTTCTGTTTAAGGGGGGAAATCCAGCTCCATTCTTGGATCTTTATATTTTCCCCGCTTTCATTTATGTGAAGCGAGGGGCCTCTTGAGTCGACAACTGGCTTACTACGCTCATGGGCAGGGCAGAGCAGATTAGTCAATTAAATGACGCCATGGAGGAAAAAGGGCTCGGTTTATGCTCATCCTTTAGCCTCCATTCTGTTTGCCTAAAGATACCGCGATGGGAAATCAAATGACCATGGTGAAGAGAAACAAACGCAATGGGCAGACATGATTGAACAAACTCTCTGTAATGCCTCAAATTGAAGGATAAGAACGTTTTCATTTGGTAGGCAGCGGTTCACAAAAACCTGCAATGAATCAACAAAAAAAGTGCAAGAACATTGCCTACTGAAAGTAACTATTTTGTGAACAAGTGTGCTGAGAACTGTTTCAAGGAAATCCCCTTTATGTATCCTGATTCCTTTATATAGTTTACACATAAAGAATGGGCATTCTTTAAGATGAGACCAGTGGGGACCAATTGCACCTTTTTTCTTCCGTTACATTATTGTGAGTTGCGAGTTTTTTTTTCTAAACATGTCCCCTTTTTTTCAGTCCTCTATTAATAACTCTTCAGGTCTACTCTTCAGACAACTAGATTCATCTAAAGATTTAGGAATACTGTAAAAGCGTATGTGTTTAAAATGGCTACGGATGTTAAACAAAAATCCTGCTTTCATAATAATGCATCAGCCACTTTGGGAAGTTCACTTTACCACTTAAAAGCCCATACTTGGACGAGGAGATTAAGATCACTCTTATGACTGTATAGGAAGCATGCACTTAGAGCCACCACCCAATTACCTTAGCTTAAGAAAAAAACCTATTTGTCCAGACTGAGTGTTTTTGTTTGGCCCCCGATGTCCCTTTTGCTTTGAGCCCTCCAAGTCCCTTGAAACATCCCCCCACATAACACATAAAATATTATCTTCGCATTATCCAAACGCAAACCAAATCTGCCTACAGGCAACTCTAAATGTGTTCAATTAACATGTCATATATTCCAAACCCAATCCCAAACTAGTTTCTACTCTTTGGTTTTTGTTAGATAAAAAAAAAACAAAAAAAACAATTTAACATTTATTTAGGTCTAGTAGAAATTGGTAGGGAGATTTTGTAACTTAGGTCAGATTAGCTGTTTTCCCTGTGTCTCTCTGGAGTCTTTCATTTGCTTTATTATTCTGAGAGTGGTATTAATTAAGTTTCAACAAGATATGGAAAGTAGGTGTACTTACATAGATGTTGAACGGTTCTTCAAACAATCCAAATAGTGATGATTAATAACATTTCACTTCGAAGGGGGTATTTTTCTGCAGAAGCATTACATTTACTTTATACATATAGCTATGTATATATTTTGCTGGAAATAGTTTGTGATGAACTTGGCACACAGGACTCAAACGCAGCCACTTGTTCAGGGAAATCAAAATCTCTTTACTCACAAAGTACAACTCAAACTTCTCTTCAAAATGTAAAATCTGGGCTAGATACAAAGTTCCAATCAAAATCACTCAAGATGAGGAAAAGCTAAGCCAAGGCAATGCGTCACAAAGAACAGACCAAACACCAAGGCCAAACTTGGATCGAACCGAGGGCCAGTAAAAGCTGGTTCTTGCTGGATAGTGATGTGGGACACGGGTAGGACAAAGTGGCACAAGACAAAGAGGACAGGACTATTTATTCATGAGGTAATAGGTGGAAAAGAATCAAGGGCAGGGCTGACGCTAACGAGGGTGGGAAAACAAACAAAGGCAGGGAAAGGGATATGAAATGAGAACAAGAGGTAAGTACAAAATAAAACACGCAGTGACAGACAGTGACTGACAGGACATGTCATGTCATGTCATGTCATGTCATGTGAACACTATAACAGATATACACATACACAAAACCATGTGACAAAATCAACACAAATGGCCTGAGGTTACACATATGTTTCACTTAATATCTCACTTACTTTTACTGACACAACACATTCTGATTGCAGGAATTTAACTTGTGATTGAATGTTGATTGTTCTACTTAAAGACGTTTATACTTATGTCACCCATTAAGGAGCAAGCACACATTCAATCGTTAAAATAAGAGAAGAGATAAGACAAAACTGTCGACCACCTGGCGCTGTCAGAGTAATCCTTTTAAACCGATGAAAAATGCACCAGTCCAATACAGTTGAAATGGAGTTTGAAGCTTGATTATTCATCAGCAGACAGCTTGGCGTAGACTATTCACAAAAAGTAATGCAATTCTGAATACAAATTAGATATCAATTAATTATTTCAATAATAATATTATGCGACCCAAAAGATAGACAAACTAAGAGGCTCAGCCATAATGGAGAGGATTATTACAGCCTTCTCTATTGTCTGCAGTCAGGATAAAAGCGGTATTGTTGCGGCAAAGATCTGTAACTACCCGCATGTCTGCGACAGACCAGCTTGAAGGTCAGGCCATTGTGTGAAATTAGCAAAGACAGAAAGGTCATTGAGATTGAGAACTTAATGAGTTCATTTTTTTTGTCGAGGGAGGATAATGCACATGAGCTGGACATTTTGTCTGCTATGAACTTCCAGACAAACACAAACACACACACCTACACAAAGAGGAACACTTTGAACACTGGGGCGATGCACACGTCTGAGGTTGAGTAAGGTAATAAATATGAAGTGAAATACACATCTGTTTGTCCAATGGTTTGCATCTCACCTTTTGCCATCGTCAAATTTAAGAAGAGGCAGATTAAGAAGGTGTGTTTCAGCGGTTGCGTTAAGATCAGTTGCAGTCAGACTTATAAAGCATCTGTATTTCAATCTCACAAACACTAATGTAAATGCTGTCTCTTTCTCTGGACAGAAACATTTAAGAGATCTACGTAATCTCTTTGCCCTATGATAGAAAATGCCCTTCGATTAGGAAAGGTGCTTTTGACGACTTGTCTTTTCTTCCTCTGGGTATTTCCATCAGCTGCCTGAAATAAGTATAAAACTGTTCTCTTTTGGACTGTGCTTGTGCCTTATCTTTTGAGTAAAAGCTATTTTCAAGGCGGAATTGAAAGGTAGAAAAAGCATCAGAAAGAAAAGTCTTGTATAAAATAGTATTATAGTATGCCCTAAAAGTCTTTACTCAAAGTAAAATGTAACCGGTGGTGAATCAAACATTTGGAAAGTTAAGAAAATCAGATAATATAATCTATATAGCACATTTATGATACTCCTAAGTCTAAGTCCTCTGCGCATTAAGATGTATATACATATTCATGACGTTCAAGACATTATATAGGCCAAACGTATTTTGACAGTCGTACTACTAACCTTATCTGAAAGTACGATTGCTATTAGTGTTACGTATATAGGCTCAGGTTAAACCCCTGCTAAACAAATGCGACCATGAAGGCCATAAAAGTAAAACTAGGAATAAATAACAATTGCCTGCTTAACAAATAAAATAAACATTTATCAATTGCAGTGCGCTTGCAGTAAAGGTTTAACAGCAACTAACCAAATACCTACCTATAGGAATAACAAATAAAAAGTACTTTCTATGTAAATGTAAAATGCTGCCACTTTCATGTCAGTAAATGCTTTATTAGATTGTGAGGATTGTAAATTTGAAATCTAGTCTCTGGCTGGCACCATGATGGGCGCCACGCCGACACCATAGTGTCACATTCAGCTGCCTAGTTTGTGGTTGTCACGCTGCTGGCAGATTTAGCAGATTTTGTTGTAAATACTAAGATGATGAAGATGCAATGACTTAGCGAGTCAGCGGGTGATCTTGCAGTGGTACAATATCTTCGCAGTACCAAAGTCAGGGAGGTCAAGTCTACGTAAAGCATGACTTTATAAACATATTGCGCCAAACTCAGTTATCTATAGTGCTATTTGCAGTAGAAATTGAAATTGGCAATTTCTTCATAGAACGTACAACAGAAAATCTACCAGATGTTCTGTATGTCTCGCTTATCATGGTAAGAAATGTTACTTTGAGGGGTTCATGTTAGGATGAGGGACAAAAGGTGAGCAGGCGAAGGATTGTGGCAAATAATACGTTTTATTTAGACACAATGTCCAGGCCGCAGCAACTCAAAACCAGAGGGTCCACACAGCCCTCAAACACAATAAAACACGAGGCTCTGCACAGTCTTCAAATAAAAATAAAACAATATCAGCACTCCTCTTTTCTGAGGAGTTTGGGGTGACCAGTCAATCCTCCTCCCAGGATTCAGCCTACTGCAGGAGAGACCAGTGAACAATGGGCTTTAGCTTTACTTAATTGATTACCTGATTCTCATCAGCTGTCTGGTCTCCGGGTGCCACTCCCCTCTCTCCACCGCTCACCTGCAGCCGGCGCACTTAACCACACCCCACTGCCACAGTTGCTCACCTCTGCACACCTCTACTATGGAGCTCAGATGACGATGCCTTCAAAGGCTCAATCTTAAAACGTTATGGCCATACAAATGTGACATACATTTATTACTGCAGTGTTAACATTTCAATATCATTTTTCGCATTACTCATATTGTTCTGATCCATATGATGTCCTTGGTTTTCTGCCCACAAACCCCTCAGCAGCATGGGAGACAATAAAAGCCACCATGGTTATTAGGCCGCCATATGGGACCATTTCTGACTCACAGCTGGAATCCCCACTTTCACATATACAGTTTATACATCTCATGCCATGCTTATTTTGACGTCCCACCTCAAAAGGACAGAATTGGTGTTACGCTCATCTATACATTTAAGATGAGAAATGATTTAGCAGAGTGGCTATTTGCGGTTCAAATTCCTTATGATTGCCAATATTTATGACGAAATGTAATTTGATATCTTGAAAGAAATCATTTAGCATTAAACAGAATAAAATTGAAATAATTGTGACCAATATCATTAATGATATTGAACGCCACATTACAGCTGCTTGATGCTGTTCTTGGCTTCTCGTGCCACCAGTGTCCCATCTTCACTGTCTTCAATAGAAGGCAACGAGCAGTCCAAACTAGTCAGACCGCAGGGAATTAAATAATGGCTGGGTTAAAATAAAGAAAAAAACGAGCAGACACACACGTCAACTTTGATTCCTACGCACGGTATGGCAGGACACACAAATGATATATCTTGATTTGTGGGCATTGATTTGTTAAACATCAGGAGCACTCAGGGATGCATTGAAGTATTTCATCAGTGTCTCTGTATTATTGGATGGATTTTCTCCTCATTTAATCGAAGACCTCCGTCAAAGCTTCAGGTTTTGAAAGAATGAAGTAACTATAACTCCCACTGTGGGGAGAAAAATAAATAATGAAATATGTCATAGACTGGTGCTCACGTCTTGAGCTGCTGATGTTTGGAGCCTGGATTCTTCCCAGTAATGAAATCAAGGTCCTGCCGTCACATTAACTTGACCAATTGTCATTTCCCAGATGTCACTTGTGATATCTAGAACCAAAGGAACAAAACACAGCAGAACATTTGAACATTAAACCCGAAGCTTGATATGAAATACCAAAAATAACAGGAACTACCGATTGGAAAAAATAAAGAACGTAATAAAAATATAATAAAATAATCATAATTTGGCATGTACTTTGGCCCATATTCCATCCAGATGAGGCGAGGTTTGGAGCCTATATTGCAGCCAGCTGCCACGGGGGAAATTAAGATGGTTTAGCTTCACTTTTTGGGATCTATTATATTATTAGTGTTTATGAAATCGTCCTATTACATTAAATTCAATGTGATATACCATCAGCATCAGGTTGTGTCGTGTTGATGTTGCCTTATGACACTCAAAAGACTTACAGGATGGCCAGTAGCTCGCGACTCGTAACAAAAGCTAACATGTGAAGCACATCCCGTAAGATTTGGGAGTACACAGCTGATGGACACGATGACGAAAGACTAACGACATTATTATCAACTGAACCTTCACCGCTTGCCGTTTGAACATAGCTTTGAAGTCCAATTTGTCTGACAGAGCCCTAATAGATGACTTCAGTGTCCTGGCAGCTCCCGGGCCGTAATCAGTAAGTGTGATAAAGACACGCTTGAAAAAGAGCAAGTTGCTCAGTGCGTGCGTCTTGAATAAATAATGGTGAACACGTGTAAACGCACACACTAGTCTTCATCAGTCACCCTCACCCTGTGCTCTCTGCATGTACACGTCAGTGCCCCGGAAGCGACTCGTCAGCACTTTTAGCTTCCTTAATTAAACTGACCATCACTCCTGTAATCTTGCCTCATGAAGGAGTTGTATATCTTGCAAGCAGACCCAACTAAGAGCAATTTGTCCACGCGATGACGCAACTGCTTTATATTGGCCTCGCAGCCTAATCAGCCCACATGTATATACCAGATGCGGGGAGGAGAAGAAGGCCTGTTACTGCAGGCACGCATGTGCGAGTGAGGATATTGCCTCAGGATGTGTATCGACGTTTACCTTCAAGGTTTGTTTTCAGGGTTAGGCCCTCCGATGACAGTGTTCTGTATATCTGAGGTGGCGTAGCCACGGGAGAGTTTTCAGTGAGTCAGCTCAGGCCGAGCAGATGGAGGAAGAGGGAGTGCGAACCCAAAGTGTCAAACATGGAAGAGCTTATTGTTTTGCCCGGTGCTTGCCCGCAGTTTTTGTTTATTTCATTGTTTTATGACAGATTTAGTTTGAAGCAATATCTGCCATGTGTATTGTACAAGATGGCGTGTTTACCAAAAGACCAGCCAGAATGGATGAGAATCTGTTTCAGCAGACAGCCATGAGTGACCACACTGTGCTCAAGATGCACCACGCTGTCTTTTGTGGTTTTGCTATTCAGAAAAACTCATATCCCCTTTGCACTTGTCGTTTTTGCCGTAATTTTTTCTCTCATATTTTTTCCCCTGTGTGAATAACAAACATTTTTTGAAAACATTTGTGTTTTTTGTTGGAGTCGAGATGACTCCGTTGACCCACGGAGGATAAAGAAATGAATAAAGACCTGTGATTTGAAAGGCTAACAGGTGAGAAACCTTCATAAAGATGGAACAGAGTACAAATGCATTGGGAGGCTACACAAAAAAAATAAGCTGACAGCTGACCAAGTAGTTAGTTAGTTGCCAAAGACCAATTCCATGAGGTGCAGTGGCGTGATCAAGAGGTTGTATACACTGTGTAAATGCCCAGACTTGGGAACACATCCAGTTGAAAGCCAAATGCCTATAATGTTGTTTTCAAACCGGCATGAAAGGCAGTTTGCTTGGTTCATGGGAAAAAAATACCACATAGATTAATGTATTCAAAATAAGTCAGTTCAAGGGAGACAGTGAAACTTTATGGGACAATCTATTCTCTTTTTTCTTGAAATTAAATGTTTGCCCTAACAACAACATAACTACTACTCATAATAGCAAAACAGAAACCTTTGTTTTTTTAGTCCACTACCCTAGAAAATGTAGTGTTGTTTTGTTAATTTGTCATATATTTGCAAGGTTGGAGTCAAATAATTTTTTAAAACTTTGTCTTTAGGCCTACATCAAGTGTTCTTGAGTAAAATCATTCATCGCTGCACTCTTTGACTCTTCCCGGGTAAAAACCAAAACGGTGTGACCACAGTGACGCTGCGTTAATCTATCAAATCTGTCATCAAGCACTGTGATCAATCTATTGCATCCATAAGGAGTGTGTGTATGTGAGAATAAGTGTGTGTATATCTGCCCCTTATATGAGATATGGAAGACAATATTTGAAAAGATAAATGGCACCTTTCAGAGCTGCAAGGATGAGACAGCTTTATAATTTCTAATAACACTTCCAAAGCTGTGTGTACAATGTACATTAGTTGCCGACACAATTATCACATGAGACAAATCGAATTAATTGAGCTGTTACCCCTTTACATGGGACAATTTCATGCGTCAGTTCACACACATGGTTAAAACTAGTTATGAATGGATTACATGGACTTGAATGAATAAGCACTTGCAAATATATTGCAAATGAGACTGTATGGCCATTGGAAAACAAATGTAGTACCATTCCTGTATCAATCTTGGAGGACTCAACACAGCATATTATACTATACAGTACACAACATTGGCAACACTATAAATACCTAAATAAAATTGCCTTGCAAAAGTCTTATTCAGCAGTTGTACTACTTCTATGTTAAAATGACTTCATTTTCAAGAAAAACAAAATATGTCCATAGTCTTAAATGACAAGTGAAAACAAAACAAACAAAAACACATTAAAAATAAATCCACCGTTTCTGACATTTCTCATGGTTGTATGATATTATATGTGTAGTATCCACATATGTATGCACTTTAAACCTAGGAAATAATCAAAAACTATGTACATGCATAAAGTAAACAAGAAGAAATGAATTTCACATCTCCATGACGTTAATGCAAAGCATATTTTTTTCTTGCAAAGCTAATTAGTAGCCTATACAAAGACATTTCACAGTAGACCGGGTTTAATATCAGTGTTGAATAAGTTAATCCATGGGGAGAGAGTCCCTTAATGACTTCCGCTAAGTGTTGTCACACTGATCTATGTGGCTTTGTTGCAAAAATAACGTGTTTTTAAACCCGAAGAAGCTATAACTGTAAAACACTAAATACACTGATGCAATTTACAACATTTCTTCATTTTCTGAAAGCACTTAGCATGCTGCACTGCATTGCACACTAAGCACACCAGGCAGGATATATTAAACCAAAGCAGCTAAAAAACATTTTTTTTCTACCATGATCAATATGTCTAATGTTACAAAGCTACAACCTCTTTGCTTTCCCTATACATGGCTCCACAACCCTCTTACGTCAGGGCGTGGCAATAAAAGAACCCAAATATAATCAATACATTAAATTGGCATCCTGAGAGATATGTTGGTCTCGAGTTTCTTATTGCAATTTCCACAAATAAATGACGTGTTTCGGCCAAAGGTAATAAACAAAAGCATAAAGATAAAGTCAGGTGATAAAATTTGTCATTCAAGAAAAAAAAAAGGTTATTTTAGCTATTTGTATGTAATATTGCATTTAATAATTCCAAATAAAAGTCCATCTATGATAAATAAAATAAAAATTAATTTTCTTTTTTTTGTCGAACATATAATTATTCATTGCTGAGGGGGGAATACATTCACAATGTCTTTTTTGTACAAGTTTTGTCCAGCCTGAATACCTCGTAACTATAGACGAGCGCGCCCTGTATCAGGAAGGTGCTGCACCGGGCGGAGAACAGACATTTTTTATCAGGGTGGCCTGGGAGGGGCCACTGAAAGTCTCGTGGGGGCACACCCTCCCGCCGTACTCTCAGCTGGTGCGCATGAATCGATGCTCGCATGTGTTGGTGAGGGAGGGGGTGCACAAAGCGGTGCTCCGTAAAGGGAAAGGTAATGAGGGCTGCGGACAGCTGTGATGTGCGGGTGTTTGGGGTGTTTGGGGCCAGGACTCAGCCCTGGTACTGCATAAGGCTAAAGAAATACTTTAGCTGTCAAATGGGGCACTGAGGTACGGGGATAGGGATAGGGTACTGTGGTGGCCGCTGCTGTTGTGTACGACGGATGGGTAGCAGGGGACCTATTAAACCTACAGTTTTGCACCACCATAAGGTCATGTGACAGCCTGAATAAACACTCTGGGTCTCTTTCTTGTGTTTATTTTGCCTTGACATTCAATCCAGCTCCAATTTCCTGCTGGACCTTGGGCATCAAAACCAAACAGAGTGGTTGCTGTGAGAAATACAAAAACCACTGCCCGTTGATGAATATTTTATTTGAAAAATCAATTGATCAATTATCAATGGATTGAAAAATGGCTATCTGTCTGTAAAATAATGACCGTAGGGTTGTTGAGGTCGGTGTTTATCATACGGAATTGCCGGGATGAAAGGTAACAAAATCTTAATCACATATTTTATGCCCTAACACTGTTAAAGACTAATAATAACTTACAATGGTGCATGTTTAGCTTATTACTAACCACCATGAACAGTTAACAGCTCTTTCCTCACAATGATGTCAATATTATCTGTATTATCATTTTTCTTTTTTTTCTTTTTCCATCTACTCCATACTGTCAAAGGGGCAGATACAGCCCGACAGAAATGTCCTAAAAAAAGTAATGACGGTGAAGGTGCCACTTTGTAAACGAGAACTAAGGTCACATACTTCTATATAGTGATCATAGTATAGTGCACCCCAATATACCACAAATGGGGATATCATGTCATCAGGCTCATACGCGTTCACAGTGCTGAGAAAATCGGAGGGGGAGTCACATGATTTTCATTATAAAACTTTTCCGTCCACGGTGAATTCCAAATAATGAGCTATTTCTGGCGGAAGCTTTGTCAGCAGCCTTGCACTGATTTTCCTCCCTGATGAGCCAGGTTATGCTGCTGATACCCAATTCCAGTGGAAATGACTATCCAAATGTGATCATTATTATGCTGAGCTAACCTCCTCAAATATTCAACATCCTTCTCGAAACATATGAGCCTTTCAGCTTAAGTAGCATGGAAATGTAATGTAAATGTAGTGGCTATAAGGCAGATACAGCAGTATGAAATAGACAGCTGGTGGGTGACAGACTTGGGCGGGGATTTATTATGGGAGTTGGATGCTCTGTGCCAAGATGGCAGAAAGGTTGAAAATGTTTGGGCTCGGCGTTAATCTTTTTCTAGCCGACATGGCTGACAGATGACAAAATTAATGAATTCACAATACATCTAACCATGTGTGCAATTTTCTGCAGCGACTATTGGACTATTGATTTAAGGATTACTTACTATAGAGGTGAAGAAAAAGCATTACAGCCAATTGTCAATATCTGGGAATATTTAATACAACAATTTATTTTGTGTCAGATGTTACTCTGGTAGATATGATAGTCAGATTTCACCAGGCGCATCCTCACCTTAACGTTTAAAATAATTAAGTAATACATACTGTAAGATCCAGATCTCAAACTCTGTTAAGTTTTTGAAAAATACTGAAATTATTTCATAGCCAGTGGTTTTTCAAAATCTATGATAAAATGAACTGGAAATCTGCAGGCTTACATAAAAACTAATCATTTGATTTAAAAAAAATCTTAACCTTATTAACCCAGCTTTACTTAGTCTAATGTTGAAGAACAAATGCGCCCCCCTTGGTAGGAGAGTGGACTTTACTCTGGTCTCCCATTTCTATCTTATATGTTTTGAGCAACCAGCCACTTGATAAATGCTTTAAAACATCAGCGCAACGTCACTGGCTACTCCTCCTACACTGGTTATCATGGGTTTACCTCGTTTTCTTATTTGTCCTAAAGAAGAAACATAACTGTGATATGTGGCCTTCTATGATGGAAGGGTTCTTGCCTTTAGGGGTTCCAAAAATGAATAACCATTTTTTCTCTCACAGGTTCACACAGAACCCTCAGGCTGTACTTTAACCAAAGTATGGCGGAAAGGTTAAGACTTATTTTAGCAAACTAGTCATTACGTTAAGCTGCATAAAGACTCCAGCCACTAGTGCTGGGCGGATCGATCTAAAACATTGTTGTATCGCTACTTACTTTGGTATCTCTATCGGATCGATACTTGCCTGATGAGATTGATTCATACGTTTCAGTTTTTCCTGTCTACGCTTGGTACTGAACTCCTGTTGGATCACAGTGGCTGTGCATGTACGAACACCGCTCCTCTCACCCACTTTCCTCATGCTCTCTCTGCCACTCCCCCTCCTCCCCTGCTATACTGTTATTTTACAACTGCAGACCAAAATACTGCTGGCTGCAATGTTTGCAGAAAACAACTAAGTTACTGATGAACACCACAAATGTATACGAACTTCTAAAAACACACCAAAAAGAGAACTCGGAGGGAGGAGATAGTTAATTATAGGAACAATCAAAAAATCATTCAATAGTTATGTCATTTAAAAGTGTCATTCAAATCTGCATATTAATGATGCGTTCACTTCCTAAATAATGGCCGTTTGCTTTGCATTACATGAAAGTTAATAAGCTGCTTTTCTCAGTGAAAAGTATTTATTCGGGATGGGATCGATTCCAAATTTTGAAGAATCGCCTACTCCTACCAGCCACATGTTGAGCCCATTTGAACATGTAGGCGGCTTATGAAATGTTCTCAGTGGAGCATTTCCCTTTTATTTATTTTTTTCATTTTTTATACATGGTGATAAGAGAGGCACGCACATGAAGCTTGGGGGAGGAATCGGAGCCTGAAAATAATGCTGCTCCTCATTGCTGTGAAGCTGAAAGAAGATTCTGAAAATGCCTGTGGATATATAATCGCAGGACGGGAAGGAAAGTGACGAAAAAAGAATGAGAGGCCGGAAGCAGGCGGAATAGAGAGATGAACAGGGAAGGGTTAGAAATACAGAGAGAGCAAGTCAGAGCAAAGCAACTGACAGATAAAGCAGAGACGGGATGAAGCGGTGTCCTCCATTATCTTTCACTGCATTTTTTATAAACTTTTGTAATGTTGAAAACTAATTTCTAACTTCTGCGCTGTGGGGCTGCACCTAACGCAGTGTAAGAGCGAGACGTTTCCAGTCCTTAACATCCATGTCTAACGGTTAAGCAAAGCAATCACGGTATGTATGCTGCCAGCAGGATCAGAGCAGAACGGAGAGTAACAGCTTTCATTAAAGGACCCTCCGGTAATCACTGCACCCATTTATGCTCAGTTAGCCAGCCATTTTATTTTGCTAAGTGAAGTGTTCAACCACCGTTTAAGGTGCCCAAGTCTTTCTGCATACATTTATACATCACATTAATCAATAGTAAACCAACCAAGAGTGTTGTTTTCGGGAACAAGAGTACTAAGGTAAAAATAACGATCTTTAAACAACCTTGTCTACATAATGGATTTGTCACTTTGTGTGATGTACGTACAAAAATAGCTTCAAAGTCCTAGCAAAGCAATTATTGCTGCATTTCCCTGCACAGCTCTCATGTAGGCTACGTATGATGTATGAAGTCCGTGTTGTTTCCCATTCATCACAGGAGCATTAGTGTCTTTCTCTCTCCCAGGACACACCCGCCCATCCTACAAAACTGAGATGACATCATTCACGTCACAAAAAATTTTTTTTGGGGAAAGACAAAAATCAGTTAGAATATATGATAACGACCTCGTTTGCAGTGAAAACTTCAAGTCTTTCCCCATGACAACCCCAGACTTGACACGACACACATGAAAATAACCTTCATGCTCTGGGGATATTTTTCAATCTATTCCTGGATTACAAATGAATAATGCAAAAGGAAATAATCACAGTTTTTACAGTAAGATCTGTTTTCTTTTTACAGATATGCTTGCCAATATATAGGCAGTCTTTAGGGGAAAAATGTTTTGGGTATATTTTGTTGAAGCAGGGTGTAATGGTTGACTGTTGAAGCTGTTTTCATATATCATCTAAAGCCAACAAAAGCCACATCAACATATATTTTCTGGACCTTTTGATGTCCTTTTCGCTCTGGTTCGGTATCCACCCTCACAAGAGAAGGTTTTCTGAATTGGCTGATGCCGGAAATTGGGTTAATGAGAGAAGAGCTGCAGGTTACACAAGTATTGATTCGGGCAGCTTTGAGCAAAACTATCACATTTTATTGTTAACTTTAATGTCATCTAATGAGAATGTCTTTATTTCAAAGTATAAATGCTAAGTATTTTATCCACTTTTTTACCCCAAAAAATAAAAATGTTGTAGCTTCTTAAAACCTTTGCCTTTCTTTTAAATGAGAGGTAACCCATTTGCAGTCGATTTAACGCGCAGTCAGTCATCCTTCTCCCTCTCTTTCTGTCCAAGGCTGCCTCACATTGAGCATCAACAACAGTGAGGTGTTTGTTACTCGTTAGCTGTTGGCTGCATCCTCCCAGGGGGCCTCGGCTGTTTTGTAGCCATGCAGGACACATGATTGGAGTTGGTATGGCAGCGTTTTCCAGGGGCACTGTGCCTCCAGCATCACATCCCCGTGCCGACACTGAGAAATGTGACAATGCCAAATAAAAGCTCCACATTTTTACCTAAAAATCCCCCTGGAGGTGATTTAAATGATCACCTCTGCTCAGGCCTGCCTTTTTGCACCTTTTTTGTGTATATATAAGGCATAATTGGTTTTTACCACCAAGTTCATAAAGGTGACTCAGTGTTTTTGAAGCGTTTGACCTTACCTCTTAGCCTGTGTCTTTCCTTATTGCCCCTTCTCTAGTCTCATACCCTGAGGGCCAAGAGTTGGCATGAAATTGCCGCTCTGGACCCAATGTGCTCCAAGGTTCAGCAACGAACTCACCTGCACATAATTATTTAGGACCACGGTTAGGCAAAGTTGGAAACCGTGCACACCGAAGCCCTGGAGACATTTGAAATGCATTTGTACTTCTAAGAATCCAAAATAGGATTATTGAAGAACGATGGTCTATGTAAGGTTGATAAACAGTGGAAAGTACGCCAGGAAAGGGCATAAAAATATTCCACTTGAGGTGATGATACAAATGTACGGGAAACCAAACAGAAACCTTACCAGTGTCTTATTTATCAGGTTATTTCAAATCCTATGAACTTGGAATTAGTAAATGAGTAAATAAACTATTTTAAAGAAAATGAATATGAAAAAAAAATAAAAATAATTGTGGACTTATAATTTGGGTCAGTTTGATCATTTGATTTTTTTTCATAAATTAAACATTGAATATATTAAACTGCTGAAAGATTGCATTTAGTCTGCCAATTAACAGGTAGTATTCATCAAGGCGAAATTTCCCAAAAATCTCAAAAAATGTGTGCAGTAGAAGATGGGTTCGAGAAGTATAGTATAGTCCCTCTGCTAGTTTGGGCAAACTCCCAAAATAGGTGTTGACATTACCGCAGGTATAAATAGCAGTACTTCCTTATGCTTATAAAAAGGAACTGATTGACATTAAAAATAAAAGGAACTGATTGACAAATGCACATTTGAAGCAGATAAAATTACTTAGCAGCCCCACCGAGCTGGAGCATTTAAGTTTTTTGTCCATTACATATTATTATTTGTGCTCCCTCTTCTTTTTTTGAACACTTCATCCATTTTATGTGTATAGCCATCACAGAGCTCAATGTGGCACAATCTATTTTCTCATCTCATCTTTGTTCCGTTTAGCTCAGCTCAGCCCCGTGTTATTAGGCTGGAATGAAATCCCATGCACAAAGCCACTTTACAACCTCATCACTTGGAGAAAAATGATTTGTCAAATAGCAAGGAGCATTTGCGAAGAGCCTAGGGAGGGGTTCCGATGTTTGCATAGTAGGAAATAAGCAACTATGACCAAACCCCTCCACCACTTAAAGCTGCTTAAATCTGAGGCCTGGGAATAGTTTATGTGATCAGTTTCTCCCGCCCTCTTGTCTGCGATGCAGAAAAACAGCTTCTCACCGATTTCTGAAAGTGGCCCCATGAGCGGCCGTGCAATCGTTTTTTTTTTTTACTCCTTTAAAATGTGCTGAGAGGAAAAGGTTATATTTCAAAACTTTCTACTGCACTGAGACAGCAGAAGCGTAAAGACTGTGAACCCTTACGACACACAATAACAGTGGAAGGGATCCAGCAGTCCTGGCCGGCTCTATCAAGCCACTTTTACAGACAACAAAAAATAAATGATTCCCCTCAGGAAATGTTTTCAGGCTCAGCTCTTTACTGTAGGACCCAGGTGAGCCATGCGTGCTAGTCTGTGTGTAATTAATTAACCATGTACAGCTATTGTTCCATCGACCCACAAAGTGCAACCGCAGTTAGAAAGGCCAATACATGTGTTGTTGATCGAAAAAGAAAAAAACATTGCTGTGGGACCCCATAAGTCAAGATTGCTCTGCTAGTTACTCTCTCATGGTTCCTGACTACAAGGGAAGGAAACCAAATCGGTCCTTAACATTCCGGCCACACTGTTTAGCACCGATGATGTGTTCCATCCCTTTTATTAGCGAGTCCGAGACCTGTGACATGGGCCTCGGTTGAAGCTGGTGTTGAAATTGAAAATGGTGTTGCTGGTAAAGAGATCATTTAAGTAATCCTGACTGATAATTTCTCCCTCTGACAGTATAATATCCGAGCCTTGATCTTTTGTGACAATTATTGACTCAAATATTGTTTTATAATTAACCATGTGTAAAGTTTATTGGGCCATTCTTGTCATTTTCACACATCAACATTAAAGAGGTAAGTCTGTTGGTAGCCATTATCAATCACCAGCCACCTAACATTTAAGCCTATAAAATATGATGTATTGTCATGAAATCTGTTTGGGACTCAGTTGTATGTTATGTTTAATTCTAATTGACTTGATGGACTGCAATATTATATTTTGTGGTAATTTGATGAATATTATTACCGCCAATGTTATTGTGAGCATTTTTGCATTCTGACATGTATTTCAAACCCTCGTCTATGATATGCCAAAGTAGTAGCAAAAAGTGTATTTCCTCCCTAACACACAGACACACATAATGAAGAAATACAGGTCTTGTGATAAAAATGTGCCTGCCACAAAAGTGGATTGAGCAGGAATCTTCTTTGGCCCCATTTAGGTAGAAAATAAGATAATAAAATTGTATAATATTATATAAAGTAATTTTTAAAAAATAGAGTAAAAGATTTTAAGCAAAGCTGAACATGCCTTGCAATTTCTTGTTATTGCCTTGTGTGTAAAAATAAAGACAGCGAAATGTTACGTTATTCATTATTCAACAAGCCCAGTAAGTTTCTTTTATGGGTAATTAGGGTTTACTCAGCTAATATATTGTAGAGAAACATTGGCCAGCCTGAAAGAAATCTTGTCTGTTAAATAGGTAGTCAGCGTATTTGTGTTCCTCAGAAATCCTTTTTTTTGGTCTGTGTTATAGAGATATTATGTCAGGTATTGGCAAATACACATTTTTTTGCCGTTTAAAGCTTAGCATTTGGACTGGAAGCATTGGGGAAAAGTCAAGCGAATTAAAAAAGGAAACGGCCAAACTGTATCTTAAAAATATTTTCCATATTTTATATCACATCATTTATTGGTATTACTTGACAATATTTAGTCGATTCAGGTAGTACGTTGGAATTTAGCACGTCACTTCCCATAATAGAACCTTCATTGCTATGGACAGTAAGTCTGCACGTACACAAGGAAAACAAATGCATCACAATACCGATATATTTAGTGTCACTGAACTAGTTTTAGCTGTTACCACTTGCTTATGGTTTCTACAGTTAGAGCTAAGCCAACAGCTGGCTGTAGGTTAATTACAAACCGTCTTGGGGCAAGTAAATAAAAAAGCCTATTTCACCATATTGTTTTTTTTTTTTGTTTGTTTAATACTTCATTAGTCAAAGCTTTACCCATCCATGCCAAGACACCATGGGATAACGACACTTTGGCATTATTAACATGATGACCAACTGGCCAATTTGCCTTTCTGAAATACTGCAAAACAAATATTTCAATTTCCCGTGGACAACAGCACAGGGGGAAAAGACAGGGCACAGTGAAAGAGACAGATGTGATGGCAAGTCAACACGCGGATAATAACTTGGCCCTAGCATTTCTGGGACATTTGTGGTCCAGATTGTATCGTGACCACAACAATCAACGGACTGCCCTGAGAATATCAAACGCTTTTGATATTTACAGCCATCTGCAGGGTCCTGAACTGTGTGGAGGATTACAAAAAACTGCAGATAGTGTCACGCTTACAGAGCCGAGAGGCCTGCTAACATTTATTCTTGGTCTGATTGGAATCGCTTATCACAGGAGGTCTTAGAAGATTGGAATCCTTGGAGTCATTGGGAAATATTGAATGCGGACAAGCAAAAAAAACATACCAGAGCTGGTGGATGTTTCCAACAAAATATTAAGAAGCAGAGGCTGGTTGGATTCTTCAATTATAAAACCTGTTTGCTGAGCTGTTTTACAGGCATGTCAGAGAAGAAAGTGCTTTGCAAAGAAAGAGATATAACTATAGAAATATAGTTTTAAATCGTCATCCTATGAATGATTTATTGAACAAAAAGCCAATCAAAATCCGTTGGAGACAAGATGTGACATTGGATGTAATAGTAGACTGCAAATATGTTACTTGAGATTTCTGAATTAAATTTTGTCCTGACTAATGTCCTCTTTATTTATCGCAAGGAAAGCATCAAATTATTGTTGATTCATCCACTGAAACTTGTTTTGAATAATTTCATGAACATATCCTACTTTTTTTTATGTCTGACACAATATACAGCAGTAACAGGTCATTTTCCTAAGCAGCAAACCACTGTCACAGCAGTTTACATTTTTTAATTTACTAATTTACCTGGCTACTTTCATTATAATATTTAAAATAATATCATTACATGCTTTAGAAAAAGAATGTCACACTTTTATAGCTAGTTACAATTATTCCACAGTCAAATCTTAAGGTGATTGGTAAGTTTTGTTTCACATGCCTTGTATTACCTCCAAATTAGGCAAATAGTGAGGGAGTGAAAGGGAGAGAGGGTCAGCTGGCAGATGTGAAACCTTAAAAGTCCTCAAAACAGCATCTGCAGAGGCAGCAGGATTGGGTGGATGCTCATTATAACCTGAGGGCTGAGAAGAAGACCATAACAATGGCTTGAACACACATGCACACACAGGCACACCTAATTTGAACCCACGCTTAAGACGCATATGTTGGCAAAGAAGTGAGGCAGCCAAGCTGAATGGATACAGGAGGGAGAACTTGCTTGCATGTCAGATTCTAAAGTGCTTGTAGGAATAAGAGCTCAGATGTAATAATAATAATAATAATAATAATAATAATAATAATAATAATAATAATAATAATAATAATAATAATAATACTCTTTATTTGATAATAATAAGCCAAAAAATAATAATATAAATAAAATAAAAGCGTTACATAGTGCAAAATACAAAATATAAGAGACCAAAGGAAAAAGCAAAAAGCAAATATAAAGTTATAAAGACAAAATCTATCTATGTATATATAAAGTTACAATTTAAATTTAAATTAGGTTAATAATAATAATAATAATAATAATACTCTTTATTTGATAGTAATAAGCCAAAAAATAAAAATAAATAAAATAAAAGCGTTACATAGTGCAAAATACAAAATATAAGAGCAAAAAGCAAATATAAAGTTATAAAGACAAAATCTATCTATGTATATATAAAGTTACAATTTAAATTTAAATTAGGTCCATGAACATCCGGACGCCGACAAACTCCACAACCTCCACAACCCCGTCCCTGCACACCACCACAGCCGACCAGAATCACAACAGCCAACATGCGCCTCAGGGCACCTTTGAGCAAGATTAAAGGAAATCTGAGTGCACCCACCCCCCAAATCCCCCTTTTTAACATCTGCTTTAAGATTGGGAGGAAAGAGTGCTTCTGCAAACTGCGTTGATGCCAAGACTTGACATGAATACTGTGTTGCAAGTTCTCTAATTCAGTGGGAAAACAAAAAAGGTTAGATAAGGCACATTTTTACAGATGTCTTCTGTTGACGGTATCTTGGTGTGCTTTGGGCTAATTTCGCTGAGCTTGAGAAGTGCTGAGCATTCAGGTGGAGAAATATTTGTCGAGCATGTGTTTCAAGAAAAATTCTTTCCATGGTTCAGATATTCCCGTTGAAGGAAAATACCCACGACATATTTTTATCTAGACCATGATATTGTATTCATTTTTGACCGAGGACGGCCTACTTTTGTACTTTAGAAATTGCTCACTTCATCGTCGTTACCTGAGATGGAACTTTAATTTTTCATTCCTAGTGACTTGCCTTTCGAGGTTTATATGCAAGATGGCTGGTGTGTGCTTTTTGGTATAGATGCTTGCTCTTATAAATCCTTTCAATACCTCCATCTGTCCCATTGCCTCTGGTTTAGCAGTTTGGCCATATCTTAATCACAGTAGTAACTGCATAGGGCTCAGAGCCAGTTGGAATCCAGCAATGAGTTTATTATCCTTGTGAGAGTTCTGTCCTTAAATGAATTCAGTTTAATCTCATTAAATCTAATTTAACAGATTTCAATAAATGAGATGCTATAATGTTGTTTTTTTTTGTGAATAATGAGCCACTTTTAAATGCTGGTTGTATGTCAGAAAAATGCCTTTTGGCTTTTCTTTGAAAAATAAAAACATCCCTCTCTCAAGTCCGGACTTAAAAGAGATGTAGAATAGCTGACATAGGATGCCATGCCCTACAATACAAAAATCAAAAAGTTGTGTAAGAGGTTAATTGGTAAGAGATTGCCATTGTCACCGTGTAATCTAAATCCATCCAGCAGCAAAATCACTTCATTTCTGAAGAAGAAACAAGTGGGAGCTTTTCCATCAAATCAGAGTTTCTGTTGGGGAAAAAAAATAACTATTTACTGGACCAAAGGTTTAAATTCTCCAAAAAAGTGACACAAACAACTTCCGTTAAAGGCCACATCTGGCAGTGGATTTTGCCTAACCAGAGTGCACTTTGTGTCTCTATGGGATGTCAATGTATTGACTGTGCTAAACCAGATACTAAAGCCATGCTCCATTAAACTGATTGTTTGAGAAGTGGTGGGGGAAACACTCCTAGGACAGCTAATAAAAACGCACCCACTTTCACACACATGCATATTCACTCACCTACGTACAATTGGAGTGTCAGAGTACTGGATTTTGAGTGTGTTAATGGTTATTTTCAAAATAGTGATTGGAGTCATTTCAAGATACCCCTGCAGATGTATTCCTATTGATCCATTATCTTAACCTTTACACCCCCCCACCACCCATCCTCTCCTCCTGCCTGGCTCCATCTGAATCTCATAGAAGAGGGAGAAAGAGTGCTGTACATGTGATGGCCGCGTGTGTTCGTGACAAGTGTGTCAAGTTGTTGAGTGTTATTGCAAAGCAATTTCAAAATCCATAAACACAACTTGTAGCTGCAGCCCAACTCTCTCACATGCTACTCTGTAGAGGCAAGACCGAGTGGGAGTCAGAAAAGGTATATTGTGCTTCCTGGCTCTTTCTCCCCTCGGTTATGATGGTGCAAAATTCGTGTGTCTAACCTCTGTCATAGTCGCTCCTTTCAGCACACCTCGGGTAGCCGCGTCTCTTGGGCGCCTCAGTGTTGAAAGTTCCATGAGACAATCTGAGGCAATGACAGTGTGGCACAAAAAATGGTGAAATTATCGGAAAGAAAACCACATCGACGAGCAAGGTGGTTGAGAATTGATTTATTATCATCATTCACTGACATGGAGTATGTGATTTAAATTTCAGACAGCTGTTTAAGGCTTGACAGATTTTCACAGCTGTTTGGTTAGTAAGCAACTGGTTAAGTGACTCTGTTTTTTTCATCTAACCTCCGGGAATGAGGGTTTTTTATACATCTGTAGTGGGTGGGACCCACCTCTCATTCAGTCAATATTTGTTTTCAAATTTCCTGGTTTATGTCTGTGTGTGAAACGATTTAGAAGGGCTCGATCCAAACGCATGCATCCGGAGACAGAGTGCAAGCGTTTAAAACTACATTTATTTCAACCTCAAACAAACGAAACCAGGCTTCAAGCCAACTAAGTTAACTAAACCGAGCAAAAGAGGTTGAAAACAACATCTAGCACCAAACTGTGTAGTTTAGAACTGAGCAGACTGGCTGAGAGCAAGAAATGTGGCTTTGTGATCAGATCGGAGGAAGGGACATATATATATATATATATATATAAAATATGTATAAGGGAGGGAGGTGGATGAGGGTGGGGAAGCTTAGGTGAGGAGAATGAGGCGATAGCTTAGCAGGGAGCGGCAAGATCTGCAACGACAGGAGAATACACACTTTACTCATAGGCATTCGCAGCCATTCCATAATTATTATTTTTTTTGGTTTTTGTTTTGGAGGATGCTATCCTGATGGGTATTACCATTTCAAATATCGTGCAAAGTCTCACTGTATAAATCACACATTTACAGAAAGAGCTGCTATCAAAGGGGAACATGTGGCTGCTAAACTGAATCAAAAGGGATTTTTTTTTTCCTTCATTTTGCTGCATATACAAGTATGCTTTTGTCTAGTGCAGCTCCATCTTTGCATCGTGTGTGTCTCCTCCGCTGATAGCAGGTCCTCGTGGGGGCTCTGTTATTGCTGGTGTCCAATGTTAATCTATCCATGATCGAAGAACAGAGCAGCACTGCTAAATGGCTTATTGCAGATTCTCCTCAAGGTAAAGATCACCGAAAAGATAATCCCCCGTATTGACCGGGGTCGAGCCAAGCGATTGCCTGCAATGGGTGATAATGAACTGTGACGAATCAAGCCCGGAGTGGATCGCTAGTTTGAAAAATGACACATGGCTATGGAAATACAGATGCCTGTCAACTCTGATGTTGTTAATGGCGACGTAAAAACGTATTCATTTTTTTATTGGATTTTAAAAACAAACATCCAACAGCAAATATAGATTGGCAAGGATACAACAAAAAAACAAACAGAAGAAAAACAAACAAAAAAATCCTCATTAGCCATGCCACCTGAGGCATTCAATATTTCCAGCATTTTTTCACATGCGTCTCCATGGTTTCAACCTTCCACATGTGCAACGTAGGGGTTTGGGTGTTTTGCCACCATCTTTAAACTATCCACGTGCATGTTATTGGGCCAGTCTTTAATACTGTAAATAGCTACAGAGCTTTTGTTTAGATGTGGCACTATAATCCTACCTCCAAGGAGCATTAACCTTGGTGAAGTGGGCATATCACATTTCAACCATGTTCCTATATAGTCCAGAACATTCGTCCACAAGGGCTAAACCTTTGAATGTTCCTCTAAAGCCTGCATATATATGCCAAGTTCTTCTCCACATTTCTATCATTGATTATCATTAATCAGGCTCATTCTATATAGTCTTGTCGGAGTACAATAGTATCTGTGAATTATCTTACACTGAATGAATGTGCTACCAGCTTCTCTTTAGTATTCGTCAGTGTTGGATATAATCCCCTCCCATGTCTTTTGGTCCATTGTAAATAACATGTCCTTTTCCCATATTGTTTTGAAACTATCACAGCCACTGTCATTTTTCCAGGGACACATCCCATGCCACCGAGATGCATTTTGTAACATTATTGGCAGTTGCAAGGAGCATTGTATTGTATTTTAATCCCTATTAATGAAACGTATTCCCATCATACAATGTCTAATCTGTAAATATTTCCATCCAGTCACCTTTTCCATCCAGATTAAAAGTTTCCTTCAATCTCTCATAAGAAAAGAAAACATCTGTTTCCAATAGATTATTTAATATCCTGATACCTTTTTTTTTGCTATTGTGCCCAGTAAATTCTCTGATTATCTATTTCAATAACAGGGTTGTGCCATAAGGGTGCATACCTTTCTGTATTGTACGGAATTTTACATTGTTTATGTAGTTCTTGCCAAACTTTTTTGGTGTGTACCAGGATAGGATTCCTCACATTATTATTTTCCTTGTTCTTAATTTATTTGTGAAAGAGCTTCAATTGGTTGAAAATTGGAAGTTAGTTCCCCTTCAATCAGTACCCAGTCCAGATCAGTATTTATTCCATTCCAGTGACAATGTCAAGCTTTGACATTGTCTGACATTGTCATTGTCTTGGCTAGTAGTCGTCCTGTCTTTTCACCCCGCTCATAAAAATGTGTTTTGAGCCTAAATAATGAATACAATATAGTTTGTCTAATTCAAATTTCAGTCGTCAAATTTTCCTGAATTTTTCCTTATTATAACTTTCCGCTAAATGTTTATCTAATGGACCTATTTCTTTTTCCGGTGTTTGTGTTTTCATTTTAGATTCCGTTTTCATTCATGAACTGTGAGCTATACATTTTCCTCTGATTAATGCTTTGAGGGCATCCCAAACCGTAGTTAGTCTCTCGGTTGTTCCCTTTTTTAATTCCATGAATTATTTAATATCCTCACCAAGTCTTGCTGTGAACTGTTCTATCTTGTATTTGTTGTTGTTATTTGCTTTGTTCAATCTCCATCGTCCTAATTTACAGGTATCAACCTGAATTTCTATGTGCATATGCATCCCCTATATTGCAATATGTTACTAGGTTGACAGCTGAGCCTTCGATCAGAAAAAAGTCTATTCTGGAGTAACTTTCGTTGGAGTGGGAGTAGAACGTGTATTCACGGTCCTTGGGGTTTAAAAGTCTCCAATATCTGTTGGCACCAGTTCTTCCTCTAATACTTTTAACTTTCTGTTGTTGGGAATTGGACCTGACCTAATTTTACTTCGATCTATATAATCATCCTCCTCTAATACTATGTGTCCATCCCTTCTTCGTAACAATTTATTGACTTCTTGATAGAAGGTCGGGTTTTCGGTGTGCAAATATATTAAGCAGTACAACTTTAACTCCATTAATAAGGGCCTCTACGCCTATGATGCGTCACCCATTATCTGCAAAACTTTTAACGATACAAAATTAAGTTTTTTGTTACCAAGAATAATAACTCCAACTGGAAGCTCCCACCCCCTTTACCTTAAAAAAAACTCTGCTCTCTGCTTAATGTAGTCTTTCTGTCGTGTCATTCATGTTCAGTAGTGACAATATTCTTATCGACAAACTTCTCAGCCTTTTTTTGATCCGTAAAGCTCCATCTCCATTCCCTTCCATGTGAACGTCAGGTCGCCTGGATGTGCCAGCGGGTGTTTTACCTGATGTTCCCATAAAGTTTTCATGGTCGGGGAGAAAAGTCTCAGCAGGTCGGATGCTCCTTGGTAAAATCCTCGTAGAAAGAAAGAGTGCAATCCTCCCAACGCACTCCTCTCCTTTTCTTTGCAGCTGCTAGGACTTTCAGTTGGGCGGTGCAGCGTAGACATTTCACCATAATAATACATGGTGGCTGGTTGTCATCCGGTCGTGGCCACCCACTTCTGTGGCTCCTCTCATATTCATTCCCCTGTCGCCCTACTGTAGACTGTCACCCAGTATTTTCTTGACGAAGTCAATCATCGTGTTCCCAGCTTCCTTTCCCTTTTTTATTCCAATCAGCTTGACATTATTCCTTCTGACTGGATTTTCCTGTTCATCTACTTAGTTGTACAACTCGAATTGTCAGTTCCTTGTTTTCATTAGCCACGCCAGCCGATCTATCCTCCAGATTACCAATACGATCCTCCACTTCTCCCAATCGGATATGTAAAGCTTTTTCACTGTTATTGGTGATGACAACGGGCATTTTCAGTCTTCTAATCAGGCTTATTAGGTTCATGAGCTTTCAAGATGGCAAATGTTACAGCAATGGTCACAGTAGTCGGTAGGAAGGTTAAATGTAGCATGGACAGCAAAGAGGGCTGCTTTTATGATTCCACTGCTGCACTTTCTGCTTGGTACACTGAAAGCGTTGCCATTTTGGCCTTGTGAAGCAATTACCAGACCTCTCCAGGCTTATTTAGGAGCAGTGCTGCTAACAAAGTGGTTTTCTACAGGAAACCCAGGGGAAAAGATCATTAAGAAATATCTCAAAATCTATCTGTGATGCAGCGGGAGACGTACTCCCCATGGCTGTGTGTGTGATTGTGAGTTACACAGATGCTCCGTGACCCAGGCGACTGTAGTACATCTGTTACAGATGAAGAGCTTCTTAAATACATTTAAATGAAGTGACTATCAGCTGATAATGGGCTACTAAAATAGGGGGAAGGTTGCTTCCGAGCATGTTGAAGGGAGAGCTAGGCCTTCAATCATACCTCTCTCATCAAGATCATATAATGGATAGCTTCAAGCTAGTGTTTTTAGCTACCTAGATTCTTCTTTTGCAGAATTTAAACAATGATAAAAAAAAACAATTAAGATACTCAGGATAAAATGAGTGCATGTTCTCCCAAAATCCTCACCCTTCACAAACCTGGGGATCTGGCTTGACAGCTCCCTGTCAATCGAAACACACATAAATACACTGGTCTCCAAAGTCAGAACAAGAATTGGTTTACTATACCGCAACTAAACATGATTCATCCCTTCCGCTAAGCTCACTATGGTCAAAATGAAAATTCTCCCCATCTTCGACTACGGCGTGGTAATCTATAGGCCTTCTCAATAAGCTATCCGCTTTGACACCGGTGCTCCTTCCAATAACCATCATTGCAATCTGTACTCAATTTTTAACTGGCCATCACTCCATTCCCGCAGATTGATCCATTGGTATAAAGTATATTTACAAATCCATCATTAATGAAACCCCACCGTACCTTCAGCCTTTTCTCCATACCCACACTCGCAACCTACGCTCTAATAATTATATTAACTTTGTATTTCATTTAAGTTTGTTGCTCCTCACGACTGGAACCACCTAGAGTAGAAACTGAAACTTGGCTTGCTCGTCACATTCTCCTCCTTCATGAACGCACTTCAACCCCTAATCTGTGACTGCCGCTCCTGCTTTTAGTTTAAGTTTTTATCCAGTACATACTGTATATATCGTGATTCTTTTTATACACTACTCACAAAAAGTTAGGGATATTCAGCTTTGATGTGAAATTTTAGGACAAACCTAAAACGCACTGTAACCTTTACAGGGGAACTTAATGTGACCTTCTCTAAACTTTTGAATGCACATGGCCAACCGTCCAGTGTTTCAGTGCTTCCTGCACAACTTGCTGTTCTCCAAAAAGGAGCTTAAAGGCAAAATTTACAGCAGGTGTTTGATCCATGAATCAAGCAATATAATGGATTGAAGAATAGTGTTATGCCATGCCTCAGCAGACAATAAGTCAACATGTGAAGCTGTAATTGATGCTCAAGTGCACATGACAAAATTTTTTGTTGTGGTATACCCACCACTGTTGGCTTTTGTTTCAATAAATTGTTTTAAATGAGGAAATTGCCATTGCATGCTTCTACTTAAATGCCCTACTTTCATGATATAATACCACTTAAGCGTTAATTTTTTACATTTTCCATAGATTTCACCCTAAAGCAAAACATCCCAGACTTCTTGTGAGTAGTATGTTGTTATTATGTTTTTGTCTATCTGCGTCTTGTGTTTAACTGTCTAACTTCTTGGCCAGGTCGTTATTGTAAGTGAGAATTGGTTCTCAATTGACTGGACTTGATACTGTTACAATGATAAATATATTTCTGTGATGAAGAAGAAGCAGATTTTAATAAACATGCACATGTACAAACACAACTGGGGGGAAACTCACTCCGCATTTCACCTATCTGTGGCACATGCATGGCCACAGAGTGGTGGAAGCGCTCATCAAATCAACCTTTGTTTATATAGCCTATATTCACACATAGCAAATTGCTACTTAGGGCTTCAAATGAAGCTGCACCACAGCGCTCGCCCACGATGACTGGCATGGGCCACACGGAATAGAAACGAATGGAACAGACTTCCCACACACACACACATGATCAGGCCAAGTTCTTTGTTAAACTATGTTCTGGCACCTACAATATTTCACCACCGTACCTGGAGTTGCCACGCGGCACTGGCAGCATTGAATAATGAGGCTGCATGGGACCCAGGGGATGGGATTACATTTTTCATTTTGGCTTTGCTTTTTAGTTTTTTTACTGATATAAGTTTTAGCTTCTCTGAATTATGCAGTGGATGCTACACGGCCTATCAGAAACCATCCAAGATAGAGGTTATTCAAGAGGAGAAAGTGTTGGGAACAAAAGATGCATCCAGATTCGTCATCAAGCTTTTTTTTCTTCCAACAACCGAAAGAACCAGGAAGAGTTGAACAAATGTTATTCGGCCCATAAGGGTACAATGAAAAGTGCAAGCTATTTGTCTGACCACATGAAACCGGAACAGAGCAAATCAAATATATCTTCACAATATACAAGTGGGATGAAAGTAGAATGTAATGTTTACCAATTATAATAATCACCACAATAAGCATGAGTACAATAGATTATTGACAATTTGCTATTGATTAAAATCAAAGCAATTAGTTATTTTTGTATGTTATGAATACAAGGCAAGGGGGAAGCAAGAAATGGTAACACTAAGCAATATGACATCTGACAACCAGGGAAATATTGATTTGTCAAAGCAGCTGACTGCATAACCTTCAGAGAGGCAATGTCCAATTGTAGCTTAGCGGCCGCGACAAGCCAAAGCATCCCTGTAAAACTACAAGCAACCCTTGTAAGAAAAAATGCTCTCTCTCTCTCCCTTTACCAGGGTGAGAGGGGGGGTTCAACCTGGACCAGTCCACAAACAACCAATCAGGCTCGCATTTCCATGGCAATTTACATTCTCTAATTGATCTATACTCAATGTGCATGTCAGTACATAGCAGTCAGTTTTGTAGTCGCACTTGCATCAAATCAAGCTCTACTGCAGGGGTTTTTATTAAAGGTCTACTAGTGAATTTTATACAAGGTCAACGGTCCGGAACAATTGGGGGTTGGGTGCTCTGTTACGCAAAGGCGAAATATATATTGATTTAAAACAATGGTTTCGCAGAGTCTTGTCCGGATTGATTTGCAGTTCAGTCTGGATCCAGACCTTGGTCCAGAGTTTGAGAAGCACTGCTTTACAGCATTCAGATGTGTCCCTTCCCTCGGGGAATCTACTTTTTTGACTATTCAGACTATAATCCACTTGTGTATTTGCACTATTTACAAACTTCCAATTAGCATTCAGGTAAGTTGGCTTTGTTCATGCAGCATTATCAGTTGCCAGGCAGTCAGATACTGTCAATGCTGACACTCCACTTTTCCTTTTAAACAAAGACAAGACTATGCAAATCAGCTCAGATCAAAGTAATAATTGAGATAGAACTTAATACAGCAAATAATATATAAGAAAAACTCATTTACATTTGCTTTTATCCAAATAACATAGGGACAAACTTAAAGCTGTCATACAGCAGGAGACGTCTGATAGGTATAGATCTGACAAGTTCCTAAAGAGGCACTGGTTTTATTGTAAACTGTAACTTCACCGGAATAATTCCTAATTTATTACTATTGAATACACGCTGGTTTCAATTGACCACTTCCTATGATTTGGTGTTTCTTGCCAGTGGCTATTATAACATTATTTACGTTTTGGGTCGCCGGGGTAAGTATGTCTCCTCACAATTCTTATTTTTTTACAACAGCATGTTGTTATTTTGGTTGAAATGACATGTAATATTACATAACAAGTCTATATTCAAAAGAAATGAGCATTGGAACTTAATGAAGTGTGTACCTTGGGTCTCGTAATATGATAATGTAATTATTTGCCATAAATGAGAATTAAGAGTATATAAATTTGTGAAAAGACACAGCACAGCTAAACGCTATAATATGTTATTAACATTCTCTGTGACGGATCGCCATTTCATAGGTCAAACAAAGAAACTTCTGTATGATTAAACTCTGGCTGAGAAGCTGTGTGGTTGAGCGCTGAAAGTGCATTAACATGACAGTTTTAGAACAAACTCACTTGGCTCTTCGGCTATAGACGGCCCATGGCTCTCAACCTGCCTGCTCACCACTTACTTCAGATAAATGACCTCTAAGTGGCCATTACTTACCACATGAAACGGCCTTAAAAGGGATGGCATTGCCCTTGTAGTCTCAAATGTGATGAAACCCCATAAAGTCTTTATCCCTCAAAAGAGGATCCATTACATGCAACAAAATATGGGCTCAAAATGAACTCCTGATCTGGCGGCAAATTAAAAACAGGTTCCCATTACACAGTTTAGCATTATAAAGGTCAGATTGCACATCCATTATTTAGAGTGACAAAAAGATGAGAATGAGGCTTATGGCAATTTCATTACCTAATAAACCAATAAAAATAACCACAATATCATCATAATATCCAGATTCCTCAACTCAAATCCCAATGATTGGCTGACTTTCTTTGCCGAAGATTATTTACGATGCATACCGTTGGTCTGTGAGTTTCCCAGGCCACTAAAACCAGTGCCGAAAACACTAGAAAAGCTGTTTCACCTCTGTCAACATTTAATAATTCTTATTGATTTTTCAGCTATAGGTCCGGCTTAATATAAATAGTGTCTGGGTCCAGATCTAGACCTCAGTCTGCTTATTACAGACCTCAATAAATTAATTTATTTCAAGTATTTTAGCAAATACAAATTACAAAAATTAAATGAATAAAAAATTATAAAAATAAACCGTGGCACCAGATGTAACAGTAATGTTTTTTAAAATTCTTCCTGAGGAAAACATGAATCTGTTTAATCATTTTTCTCCCAGAATGCATCTTCTAAGACCTGTGATGTCTGTACAAATGTTCTGGTTACCCAAACAATAGGTGTTGAGAAATGTATATTTTGTGCAAAGGGGACTGACCAGCTAAGTAAACCACTTTAGTCATTTGGCTTAACTAGTTTAATTCTTTTAACACAGATAAAAGTATGCTTTTATTACCATGTTTTTCAACATTCATGATAATGCTTGCAAGAATGTTGCTGTGAAATAAAGTGCAGTGGAAGTAAATGTATCTTCAATTTACTTAGGCTTAGTCCTTCAGTAAATTGAAAAGTAAATGTCATTCCACTTTGCTACATTCATTCTGGTAATACACCACCAGATATATCATATGATTCTGGTCGGATGGGTCTCGGAAAAAAAAAAGTGAAGTTAAACTTAACGAGGAAAACGCACGTTTGCTTGAACCCTGCAAATCTCCCACACTTAATGAGCATCTCATTTGTATTGCCCGAAAGTATTGGCTGCATCTGTCCAGCATCTGGTCACAGCAGCACAAAAATGATTGCTTTCCATAACATGAGCCAACTCATCTGGGCCATCCCTATAGTATGTGTTTACAGTTGGTATTAGTGGTTTCCATGCGTGTTTATCTATGTAGATCGGAGCGATTTGCCAAGTGGGAACGTTCGACACCCCAGCACTAAACTCATTCTAACGTCATGCTTGGCCTATTAGCTCACATATGGCCCGCTTGGATATGCTCTGATAGGCTGTAAGTGCTTATGCCAGCGCAATTAACACCCCAGTGTTCCGTTTGAGAGAGATGCAAGGTGATCCAAGATACCGCCAGCAGTGCTAACTATTCTGATGGTTCCTTTCCTTTGAAAATTGGCGGTAATGTTACTGAGATCTTAACGGTTTAACAATGCTTTTGTAGCACTTTGTTGTGACTGGCCTGAAAAACAAGAAGCAAAAATAGTAATTTCATTCAAATCGCATCGTGTGTCATGACTATTTCACAGTACGGAATGGGCTGCATTTGTGTAAGTGGACATGCTCCTTTTCAGTTTGAGGGTGTTTAACCCACTGCCCACGGTCATGCTTTTGGCTTGTCCTGTATGTGTGCCACACTCTCGGGCTGTGTTTGATCGCTGTAAGCAATTCTATAGCGAAGCTATTCATTGGTAAGTGACCAGCTGTTTGGTTCTCTATGGATTTACTTAGTAGTTGGCCCTCGGCCATGGCTAATTCTACCCATTAATAGTTGTTATTGTCAACTTAGCAGTATTGACAGATGGCAGAACTGACTACACGACTGATTAATGGATGCCCAGGGTCAGCGCTGCGGCGGCCGTGGGGTCAACACTGCAGCAGCAGCAGCTGCTTGTCACGACAGTATCAGAGTCGTTACAAACATTATTAGAGTGACACCACCACTGGGGCTTCTGAAAGAACTCAAGGGAATGGACACTAACACCCATTTGAAGCACCTCCAAAATCAAGCAACCTCAAATCAACCCTCAAACTAATATGAAATATGTCATTATCCATTGCCAGCACAATAACAAAAGTGAATAGTTGCACAGAATCAATCAGCAAATTCATCTATGGATGAAAGGCCAACCTCCTGACTCCATTATTATCCGGTTTTCACACTGCGGCAGACCTGTTTAAAATGTACTGTATATATCTCCAGCAGGCTCCTCTGCACGGCTAGAATCTGTACATTCGCTCACTCAACCAGCTGGGCCTCCACAAAGGCCACTATGCGCTGATTAATGGATGTCTTTGGTTGGCAGTGTGGCTTTGCTAGTGTAAATATGTTACAAATTAGCTCGTCCAGCTATTATCACAATGACATTGTGGCTAATAAGTGTTTTCGGTCAGAGCCCTTTTGTCTGTCTAATAGTGGGAATAATCATTACAGCTACATTTGGACCAGTACTAATTGCACGGCTGCCCTTTTAGCCTACGTGGCCAGACTGGTAACTATATGAGGGGCCAGATGCTCAATGATTTATCCGCCAATATATGCATGTATACGTAAAGGCATTACTATTGTTTGCATTGTTGGAGAACTTACGGTCTGTTATGTGGATGCACGCAACACTGATTATATTTAGCATCGGCTTGGGGTTATTCAGTAATTAGCAACAATGATACCACGGTGTATGACATTTGAATATGGCGTTATTGTCTCTCCCCCTGAGCTTGTGCAGTGCGCAGTTAGCAACCTCAATGTAGCTGGCACTGTGAAAAACATGGTTGATTTTTTGCGCACTTGCACGAAATATACAAATATTGAAAAATGTTTTAAAGACATGTGAGGGTAGTGAAGCACAATATAGAAATAAAATACAAAAGAAATATTCTATTTCAGTCATAATACTCGACTTATGTTACAAGAACTTTAAATTCTTGCAAGTTGTCTTATGTTTTTGTTTTTTTTAGTCTAGTCGTTTATTTTTCCTCGCAATTTTGCATAAATGAATCTAATGTATATTGCAAGCATTTAACGTCTGGTCCACTTTCTGTACCATATGTGGCTGTGAGTAATTTCAGCTCCTCATTCCATACGGTCCTTTCAAGTACCAGAATTTGCTTTCTGCAGAATATCAGCTGTGGCTCGGCTGAATCTGTGTGGACCTATCTGGAAAGGATTAAAACTGGCTAGCAACAAATAAAGGAGGTGTTGCAGTTTGCATATAGGGAATTTATGGGGCTGCTTGACTTAGTAGTGAGCAGCTTGTGTTATTATCAGGAGAGGGGATGGAAGCTAATGAGGGAAGGAGAAAAATGCTTTGCAGAAAGAAATGGTGAGGGGATAATGGATGCATGACAGGGATGGGAAGACGGGGTGGGTTTGTTAAGGAGGAGAGGTAAAAAGCTTTATCAAGAAATATAGAATGATAGAATGACACCAATGATGCAATTTAGAAATAGGAAATAGCAAAATACAAACAGTCAGTTAAGACCTTTTTGTTTTTCTTTGAGCAAAAAAGTGTATATTCAAAATATTTTGTTTATATATATATAAAGTGATATATCCATTGATTTCAGAAATAATGCAGACAAATGACTGCAGGACTAAAATATGCTGCAATTCCAGTTTTAGGCAGTCAGAAACCTGCAAATGATTGCATTTTGAAGCTCCCAGCAGATTTCCATTATTTATTGAAGCTCTACTCCAGGACCTGGCAACAATGTTCCAGAGGCTTAATGAATGAGAGTGTAACCAGCCAGCCTCTGAGACATTCTTATTCCTGGGGAATGCTATAATCTGAGTGTTTGTATTTCTCTCGCTTCCCTGGTTTACTTATGGTGATTTGTGGTCTTGCGGGTGGAGTCTTTCACAGAAGTATTCACAGAGATTTATTTGAATACGGCTGTCTCTTACAACCCAAACACAAAGATTTTCTCATTGTGTCGGCAGTCTATTTAGATACGATGGAATGTGATCTATGTTTGTTTTATGCGGTGGTGTAGTGTGGTAGTAACATCGTTGCCAATGATTGCCTCCCATGTTTGCATGTTGTAGAGGAGTAAGAGGAGAGCAAATTAAGATCTTAGATGCACTTCAGGGTGTGATATATATATATTTTTTTTCGTTGCCTGCAATATTGCAAGTTGACAGAAATTTTACCTGCAATTTCGAAAAATTGCCTGCAGGTACCCAGGTTAATGTTCCTGCCCGACTACAACCTTCTCACTCTAGTGAAGCCTTTATCGTATCATCATTCTCAGATACACAGCTTTGTAAATCTTTAGAATGCGCTTTCAAAGGTGCCAATTATCATTATGATATCTTTAACGCTCAAAACCATCTTCTCATCAAACTTTATTCTTAATAAACATGAATAACACTGTTCTTTTGATAGGGATATTGGTCTGTTACTGCCGTAATTTATAAGAACACGTGAACAAGTCCGTGTGCACAACATGGGTTTATTGCTCAACCACCAATGCAAACTGCAACCGAAGACTAACATGCTAGCAAAACAGATCTAGCTACTTTATTTACAATACAATGAAACACGTGATTCACCAACTTTAAGATGACAAACCATCAATGCTGTGTACTTCTGAAAACGAACTTAAGCATTCCATGTGTGCCCAACTTTATAACACACCTGCAAACTCACAAGAGGTGAAAAAGGTGTCGTTTTCGGGGTGTTGTTTTTCGCGCTCTGTAAGCCAGGGAGGGATCAGCGGTGGCGCTGTGCATTCGCAATTCATGCAGTCTGAGAAACGGCCTCCTCTCTGCTCTGCCTGCAGATGGCTCTGCGGCGCCAGGCTACTGTGAGACTGACCGCCTGTGAGCGCTTTGGGACGGCGGAGGGGCTTACGACAGCGCCCGCTGCTCGTTCAGGACAACAATACGTGCTTTTTACGTCAGAGTCGCCAAAACACCAAAAAGCCTCCAATAAAACCAGAAGGAGTCTCTGGTCGGTTTTGATTTTAAAAAGTCGCCGAGTTGGTAACACTTCACCGAGCACTCAACTCTCCTCTCTCTCTCTCGGAGGCAGGAGGGGGGTTCAATGTCTCCCGCCCCGTCGCGACCAGTCCTCCCCCGGATATTCGATTCCGTTATCTTGACTCTGATTGGCCAAAATACTAGAGACGTACCACCAAAGATGGTAAATTAGCAAGAGTGTGACGGGACGGTTTTCAGAAACGTTGTTGTTCTCCAGATCGGTTGCCACTTAGCCGCTTACAATTGTCAATCATGATTTTTTTTACTTGCAAAATTGCAAGTTCAAAATATTTTTACCGGCAATATCAGAATTTGTCTGCAAATTGCAGGTAAAAGGTGGGTTTTTCGCACCCCGCACTTCATAAAGCTTGATCATCAATGACCAGTTTCAATGACAAAATACTACATGTCAAGTCATGAAAAAATGGCTTGCATAAGCATATCAGATATTTTTACTGCTCTGGTATTACAAACAATCCTTTTTTTTTCTTTCCAATTTTTTGCTATTCTAAGGAAAGTCATAACTTTACTTATACGTTAGTTTGGCACAATGTGCACCATACACGTTACATTATTTGTCATTCTACCATGATGGCTAACTGATATTATATAAGAATATTAAAAGTAATTACTCAATAACTCATATACTCATATTTTTAATGACCAACAATGCACCTGTCATAAGTTGTTACAATTCATAATTGAAGGTATTAGTATTTCTTTGACTTCTTAACACGAATGTGAGGGTGGGGTTAACATGACTTTCAGCTGAGCGAGCTGCTGACAGACGATTGTTTTCTTAATTATCAGCTGGTAAAGATGTTAACAGAGGTATTGATGGGCCTTAATTGACCAGATGGTGGTTTGTTTGTCGAGTTGGAGATTGGCCAGAGAATGTACTGTTAAGCCACTCACGCGCGTGCACTCTAACACAGATGGATGCAACGTGTACGCAACGTGTACGTACACGTACACACACACACACACACACACACACACACACACACACACACACACACACACACACACACACACACACACACACACACACACACACACACTCACAGGGAGCCAGCTCAGCATATAATTTGCAGGGGTTCTAGTTTCCAAACACGGCCCTTCAGAGTGTGTCTTCCGACATTATCGGCACATTATGCTGTGTACTGACATTATTGCTGGCTCTGCTTCTTCTTAATCCAGTTGTGCTTTTGTGTGTGTGTACATGTGTTTCCGAGGTGGTGGCGACACTACCACCTGCTTGTTCGAACCAGACTTGAGTCACTCTAAGTCTGAGAAAAAGATGTTTATGCGTTTCCCGCCCTCTCTCCCCCTTTTTCTTTTTAATCCAATGTACCATGATGGCCCTATCTAATTAATCCGGCCCCACTTTTTTGCGCTTTTTTAGGTGTAGCCGATTGTTACAAACAAGCTCTGCCTTTTAAAATATTAAAAGCCACTGTATATCTGGCTTTAACATAATGATAAAAAATGCTGTATTTTAATTTTGATGTTTTTTCTTCCCTTCTGGGTTTGCCAACAACCTACTCTGAAAACGGCACTTGGAGACACGATTCGGTAGATTCCTTTGACACAGACAGTTTGCAGATGTCTAAAAAAAACATTTAACATTAATTCGAATGCCTTGGATGAGAGAAAAGTCTTGGATGGATTTTGTGTTCCATCCAAACTTGTTAAGTTTACCTCAGAAAATTCATAGTCAAATTATTCTCCACACATTGACAGCTAATGTTACCGGTTTCAGCCTTGTTTAACTAGGAGAACAGTGAAATCAGTCCATAAGTCTACTCACTCAGCTGAAGAGTCCCTTGTGAAAGACACATTGCACAATTAAAACTCACAACAAGCTTGGCAGATTAATTACGTAAATATTAACTTCTGCATAGAAAACTCTGTTGCCACTCAGAAAATACAGTGCACTGCAGCAAAGAACAAAGGTGGTCAAGTAAGACATTAAGAGCCAAAACAATTCTGCAGAGCAAATAGACATGCTCGGAGACATAGAGGCCAAAGGTTCAGGCTGATCACTGTAATGCCAGCAATAGGTCACCCTTCAGGCCATTATATCTTGTTTTCTCATTTATCTTGTTTTAATGCAATACTTCTTTGAACAGCTTGTTCAGGCAGGAGGACACATTCAAATGCAAGATATCCACATTGAGTTCAAACTAGAGCGGTATTTATTATAGCTAAAGTGATAATTCTTCCGTTTTTCAGCCAGACGGAGTGTTTACCTTGCTTAAAAAGTTAGTGAACAGTTTTTGGTTTAACTTTGCTCATGCCTTCCACGGCATCATTATGTAATCCCTGAAGAGGTGTTGTTTTCCAGCAAGCCTTTAAGCAAATGTCTAGGCATCTGCATCGAAGCCTTCAGCCATGCCTTTCACGCTATTCACACCACAACCAGTAGGTCCACATACAGATGTGGATCTGAGCTCCTCTCCGTCTTCCACCTTTCCCCCTCTCTCTTTTGTCTCTCCCTCTCAATGGACCTGTCTATCCCTCTGTCACCATCTCTTACCCTCCCTGTTAGTCTCTCCTTGATGGTCTTCCCATTCTGTAAGCATCAATCCTCCACTCCGAGCTTTCATCCGCCTCTTGCTTCTTTTGCTTGCCAAATCCCCCAAACCCACCAAACGTTTGTTTTTTGTGTGTGTGTGGGTGTGTGTGTGTGCGTGTGTGTGCGGGTGCCTGTGTGTGCGTGTGTGTGTGCTGTGAGCCAGAATCGCAGAGGGCCGGAGTAGGAGCAGGTGTGCATCTGGCTAGCTATTGCTACAAACTCGCATATACGCTGAGAGTTGAGTAGGGAGTTACCGGTGCTCTGGAATACAGCTAGCCTCTAATGCCGTTGGACTTCCGGCTGCTCAGATGCCTGCTTAAGGCCCAGCCCGGGCACCATTGGTAGATACACACATAGAATTTGCACAGAAACGTACAAATATCAGTAAAAGGATAAAGATATGGATTCGCAGGGGTGGCAATACGGTACGCAGACGCTGAGCGTTAAAAGAGCGTTCTTTGGAAAAAAGAAAAAAAATATTTTATTTTATTCAGTCCTAGAGGGGGAAAAGGAATCGGACACCAGCTTACCCACATCGTTCTCTGCCTTCTGAACTTGACCAAGTCAGAAGGTCAAAACCTCTGCCTTTTGCTCAGGAGGCAAGTTTAAGCATCTTCTCAAGAGCCCATTTTATTTTGCTCACTCCTTGTCTGCGCCCCCCCCCCCCCCCTTCCTGTTCCCTCCATCGATGCTCTTAGCTTTCCTGATGTTTCTCATTTCCCTCTTGTCTTTTCTGTTTTTGTGCAAACAAGACAAAACAGCTACCTCAAAGACCACTGAAGGTAGTGAAGGAACTAAAATCCAACAAAGAAAAGCCCCGGATCCCTCTCGACTGTGCTGCCGCCTTTGAGATGTTATTTAGACGGGAGACATTTTTTTCCCATTCCACCTGGAAGATTTCAGCTGTCCTCCTCTTCCTTCTCCGGTATGGATTTGAAATGTTCATGCCATTTGACCTCACCTCCCTCTCCCCTAACCTTGGAGAGTTGGAACAGTTTATATGCAAAGGCTGTGTGAATAATGCATTAAATGGCCCAAAAAATTCAAAATGTTCCTCCATTGTCTTGCCGGCATTCGCGGCATGTTTTATGCATTTTATAATTAGAAGAGTCTCAGAGGAGAGTTCGCCTGGTCGTCATAGGGATCCCTTATTTCTGCGAGAGGTGGTGTCTTAAGAAGTTACAGTTCTTCATTTGAAAGGCAAATCTAACAGTTCCCTGGATCAGAAAGCTATTGCAAGGACCTAACTCTGGATAGATATCACTTCTAAATTGTATGTAACATTTAACATGCGTTTGGCTCTGCATATACAAATATATACATGTGTATGTGTGTGTGTGTGAGAGTAGCATGTGGCGCACACTCAATGTCTTTGTTCTGATTTTTATATGTTGTTATCTTTTCTTTCCCTACCTTTCTGCATAATTGTAGCTAAATAATGATTTTTTTTCTGGAGGTCAGGCTTATTTGTAATGTATGTTCATTAGTTTCTGTCTGTCTATTCTTTGACAGCTGTCAACATTTTTTCTGAAAAGAATGGTTGTTA
>JAFBJU010000528.1:0-129780 GCA_016785305.1 Colistium nudipinnis | reverse complement strand
TCCTTTAATTAGTTTTTTGCAATGTTTAAGTGGTGAAGGTCATTTGGGAGATAAAAATAAATATATACAAAACAAATTGGCTTGGCTTCCCGGCCCACATAAAGCACCTTCCCCCCTACTTTACATATCTGTTCTGAAATGCTGACTTGTCCCTTAGGTTCCTACCCAGCTCTCCTGCTAGTCATTAACAATAAAATGGAGAGCCCTTTTTCTGAAAGGGACTGTAAAGTCATTCACAAAAACACTGCTGATCTGCATGCAGCCCGGTGACAACATCCTTTTCCGAACACAAAGTATCAAGAAAGCAAGAAGACACAATTTGGATATTCTTCATATGACTTTCAGTCATTTGGGAACTTTGAACAAGCTCATTTTAGTTTCGACCTTTGGAAGATTATATGGTTTAGCTGTGATCACCTCCATTTTGACAGCTCTGTAATTTTGCCACATTACAAGGAGATTTCACATTTTCTTAGCAAGTACGAAGATGATCTTTTGTCAGATTCATTCAAAGAATGCACTGTTTTCTGTTCAACCTTTTGTGTCTGTGAACCTTTAATTGTTGAAATAATGTTTCATGCATGGAATGTATTCATTCCCATTTTTCTTCAAGGAGGGCTTTATCAATGTTTCTATGGCACATGGGGTCCACATTACTTTCCTCAGGTGACAAATCAAAATGTCTGCTGTGAAACAGCTTATTTAAATATCCAGCAGGTGTTGCCAATAACAATACATTGAGAATGATGAGCTTGAACCTTAGCATTAAACCCAGTGGGCTGGGCAACTGAACAGGCGGCTGAAAATCACTGTGAACGCGCACAGGGCTGCATATGCAGGTGGTATTTGTGAAACAGTGACCTCTACTACCTTGTGACTTTATTTTAACACCCTCCAATGTTGGCTTGTGCAGACAAACCAATGCCCCTCTGATTTCTGCGTTCAAATAAGGTTCAAAGCAATCACACATGTCTCTGACATGCAGAGAATACCTTTCTCTTGCACATGGAGAGCACACGGGAGTTCATTCATTTAGAAAAAAAATGCTTTATACTTCAAGTGATCTAAACTCTTATCATCATTTCTCATTGAAGTAAACCCATTTTGTCTGTGTGTGTTTGTACTTTTCAAGCCAGTGGGAGGTGACTGTCAGAAGAAATGCCGGTCCCAGGTGCCCTAGTACATCACCACCGGGACCATGGCAACTCCTTGGCCAATGAAAAGAGAGAGGCGCTCCCATGGCTTCGCCTGCCTTGCTAAATGGTCGGCATCCTCCTTCATGCTCCTATGGTTTCCGTGGGTGTTGCTCTGGCAACCGTGGCCCACCCGAGCGGAACAAGTGGCGGGAGTGGGACATAGTGGGAAGTCACTCCACGGTTCCCTAACGTCCCCCTCGTCATCGTCGTCATCCTCTTCCTCCTCCGCCTTGTCCCCCTCCAACTCCTCGCCGTGGGGCTTCAGCACGAGGCAGAGTGGAGGGCAGCTTGACTGGCTGCTGTCAGAGAAGGGACCTTTCCACAGATGTCCGGAGTACACCGAGTTCAGAGAGCGGTTCCAGCAGGGATTTTCTACAAGATACAAAATTTACAGGTGAGAGAGGCATGCACATTTATCAGAATCGCTTTATTGGCCAAATGTACACAGGAATTTAACTTAGTGTACAGCGCCAGTGAATAAACACACAAGACATACAGCATGAGACATAAATTAAAGAGATAAGAGGTCAGCGTTTAAGTGTTCAGTGGCCTTAAGTGTGTGATAGCAGTCACAGTGTCTGAGAGTAATTAAGTTACAAAGAATATATACCGTGAGTGAAGGATTATCAATGTAGATACAATATACGGTAAGTGTTTGATGTTAGCAGTAGTCATGAGTACAGTATGCAGTGCGTGGTTATTGTCATTTACATATTGCAATATATAGTGCTTGAATGTTAATGAGGTTTCTCAAATTATTATAATACGATGCAGTGCGTTTATGTTATTGACATTTATCAGAATGATCACAGTGCAATACATAGTGAATTTGGGTTCTGTACTGTCGTTATCCAGATTAAACATAATACAGGAATGCAGTGCGTGAGGGATTGTTTTTGTCATCAGTGTCCATGATGGGTTAGGGTCTCTTGTTGAGGAGGGAGATGGCCTGAGGGAAGAAAATGTTCAAGTGCCTGGTGGTTCTGGTCCTGAAGGATCTGAAACTGCGGCCTGACAGGAGGGTTCTAAACAGGCTGTGTGGGTGGGGTCACCCACTATCCTGCTGGCCGGCTGCCTGGATCTGGAATCGTGCAGAACACTCACAGGCTTCTGTTGGTGACCCGTGAGATGGCTGGCTGTTCGCACAACGCGTTCCACTCTGTGTTTTGTGTGGGCAGAGGATGCTGGGAACCACACGGTGATGGAGGAGGTGAGGACGCTCTCGATGGTGGCTCTGTAGAATTGGGTGCGAACCTTCGGAGAGACATTCAACTTGCTGAGCACTTTTGTTGAGTGGGTCTCCCACTTCAAGTTGCTGGATATGGTGGTGCCCAGAAACTTGATAGAGTCCGCCACTTGAACAGCTGTGTTGTTGACGTGGAGTGGGGTGTGAGGGGGTGAGCGCTTGGGGAAGCCGATGACCAGCTCCACCGTCTTGTCGACGTTGAGCTCCAGGTTGTTGGATGTACGCCACACTGCCAGCTGGGACACCAGGTCCTGTAGGCCGTGTCGTCGTTGTTCCGGATGAGGCCCAAGACCGTGGTGTCGTTGGCGAATTTGACCAGCTTGATGGAGGGGTTGCTGGATGTGCAGTCTTTGGTGTACAGGCAGAACAAATATGGAGAGAGGACACAGCCCCGAGGAGCCACGGTGTTGGTGGTGAGGGAAGACGAGAGGTGGCTGCCTACCCGCCCCTGCTGTTTCCTGTTGGTCACGAAGTCCCTAATCCACTCGCAGGCGGGGGGTGGTACCTGCAGCTGTAGCAGCTCGGAGTGCAGGCTGGCCGGGAAGATGGTGTCTAACGCCGAGCTGCCATCCACGAACGGGGCCCCCTGACGAAGGAGCTCGGCGTGCCCAGATGCTGAAGTACATGGTGGAAGCTGAGATTGATGGCATCGTCCACAGAGCGGTTGGCTCTGTAGGCAAACCGCAGCGGGTCCAGGAGGAGATCTGTGGGGGATTTAAAAAAGGAAAGGATGAGTCTTTTGAAGCACTTCATGACCACATATGTAAGAGCCACAGGTCTGTAATCATTAAGGCATGTTATCCTGTCTTTCTTTGGTACTGGTATTATTGTGGAGGTTTTGAAGCAGGGTGGGACCCGGCATTCAGAGATGGACTTGTTGAAGATGGTTGAGAACAGTGGTGCCAGCTGGGTGGCGCAGTGCTTCAGTGTTGCCGGGGAGACGGCATCAGGTCCAGGGGCTTTCCTGGGCTTCAGCCGTTTATGTATGGACACTAGAAAATAGGGGCTTTCACTCAAAGAAAAAAAAACAACAAGCATAAACACTTTTTGTGTCAATAGTTTTTCCTTACGTATTTAACATTAATAGAAGTTAAATGCTACACCTCAGTGGTAAGTAATATCACCAATCACTTCAAACTGAAAACAAAAAAAGTGCAAGTTAACCAAATGAGCTTAAGATATTTGGTAAAATCAATGACTGCTCCATCATGCTGAAAAACATATCAGGCAGATTTGTTTTTCGTGGTCGCATTTTCTTTTGACATCAGGAATGAAAACCTGATGCAGCCACTATGTACCAGACAAATATAGGCTGGGCTAGGCTATCCGCAGTGTGCTAAATCCGACACTGGCCTCTGTTATGGCCTCTCGGACTGGCTGGTTATTGAGAGTAATTGCTCTCAAAGTCTGACAATAAGCTGAAGATGTTCAATCAAGATGTGTGAGCTCTATTGCATTCAATAAACTGGTCATTTCTGGTCAAACGACCTCATGTCCAAAAAAAACCCATGGGTATACGGCAGTCACTAGGCAAGTTTTCATGCAGTGGCAGATCAGAGTATATCAGTTTTGAAACTGTCAATTAACCGTCAAGAATTGGATTTGAAATGAACATATTATTTGTTATTATTTACCAGAGGGTTGGCGGGTTCGAGGCCGTCGTGGCGGTCTCCCTCTGGAAGGATGCTCCGTGCCCCGCAACTAACAAAAGAGACGCCACCTCTAATGCCCATAAAAAGTTGTATTGCTGAAAACTAACTTAAGCATTGCATGTGAGTCCTTCTTTACCTCTGGACGTACCAGCAAACATGTAACCAAACATGTAATATTAGCAAGATTGTGACGTGACGGTTTTCAGAAACATTCTCGTTCTCCAGTTTCTCCGGTGGCCACTTAGCCGCTTACAATCGTCAATCATGAAACAGAGGATTTTTTTACCTGCAAATTGCAGGTAAAGGGTGGGTATTTCGCACACAGCGGCAGAATGTCTTTTTCATAATAAGTTACAATCAGGAAATAAAGTACTGTATAATAATATCTCAACTGTATATAAAAAGGCAGTTATATATTACCTGCATCTTCCCTCTGCCTTACTGGCTGCACTTATTTCAGACATTTAAGTTCGCCAGTCACCAGTATTGGTAACTTTTATTTCACGATCTCCCTCAAACAACTTTAAATACATTTCGAAAATCCAGTAGTTGACTGGACGTTCTCCAGCAAGTGTCAATGAATAAATGATTCAAAATGAACCTTGCCACATTGAACACATTTTTAATAATGCAACACTTACTCTCAAATTCATCCTTGCTATGTGCACAAGAGCATGTAATGAAAAGCTCCTCTGTATCACTTTCACTCAAAATATGTATCACTGTCAAACACAGCTCTTTTCAACAAAATGTGCTGCATGGCTGAAATTGTATTTCCATCGCCAGTGTTGTGATATGTCCATTGTTGGAGACAAAACAGTGTGACCGCAATTTCTTCTTTCCAGCTCACTGCCCCGGGCTTAGTGTGTAGTGTGTGTAGACCAAATAAGCAAAAAAAAAGTAAAACTTTTCATTGCAGGCTTAATGAAGCCCAACAGCCTATAGTGGGTCCCTTCTACTTTAACAGTCCAGTTTGGAGATTTAATTTGCTAATTAACAAGTAATGAGCTGTTGTGGAGAGTTTTTAGTTTTTTTTATTATCCAGGTTGCAAATTGATTTTACTTTGCTTCTGCTGTGATTCACCAAGTCATAATTTGACAAAATAAAACTATGTTCCGTTCTGAGGTGTACTCCCTTAAAAGGCATCCACATCGGTTACATAATAATGATCATTTCTCATTCTGAGACATCAATACCTATAACTGGGCTCTGAGAATATAAGATGGCCGAATTCTTACTTTCTTTACTTGTAGATTAGGTGAAACATATATACATCAAAGCAGAATATAATTTAAACAATAAGTGCAATGAATTAAGTCGGAGATGGAGAACATTTTTGGCAACTAAGTGGGCACAGCGAGAGGGGGGGGGGCAACTGTTTTTTCTTGTAACAGTCATACACATGATATTCTAATATATAGTCATACAAAAAGTAATTCCCAAACATGGCTTAACCCATCTTTCATTTTTTTAAAGCTGCTTATGTGCTGAATTTGTATGTCTACACTATTGTATTTAAGATGTTTTTGTGAAGGTCTCTTCGCACACTGACAGGACATCTTTTCAGGACTGGGAGAGACAGTCTGTGTTCTCTGCTGAGTCTCATTCAGCCCTCTCCTGCCCCCCATGATTACTGACAGGAAATGTTGTTTTCATACATACACGGCCACAATGAAATAGTTAGAATTTTCCTATTCTTGTTTCCGAATCCGTTGTCAGTAAACTAACAGAAAATTGAAATTAAAAACTATAAAGGTGCTGTAAAGTTGCTTTGAGACATGCACTGAAGTCATTTTCCTGAAAATAATCCACAGGGGCTGTATGTGAGAATACAAATGCCAGCAAATAATTTCCTTGCTGGTCCTTGGTCAAATCTCCAGTAAGTCCATGTGAGAACACAGCAGGTATATCTCAGTGTAATTTAAAACAAGCGAGTGAACGTTTCAGGCAGAGCAAGACACTCCTCTGTTATCACAAAAAACTTAAATTAGAATTTATAGATCATCCTCCGTGCTTAACAGCACAGCTCCCCCTTGACTGTTGTCCTGTTGCATTCACCCAATGTGAACGGGAAACTCCGGAAACTGCTCAGGCCCAATTAACCATATATTTTCATGTTTCTGGAAATAGTTATGCATACGGACTGAGACACTACACAAAACCTAATGACAAAACTTAGTTTGTTTTAGACATCATTGATTTCAATCGCATAATGCCCGACAGCTCTTATAGCAGGGGGAACCTTTTCCCTATTTAGGGCCATTTGGAGTTTTAAACCCTACTGCTAAACCCCAAAACCAAATGATTTTACCCCAGAACCTCTTCAATACATTTTAAGATGCAGTCCATTATGGGGGTTCTTTAATTCCTCCAGGTCAAGGATGGGTTGCTAAAGACAAATGTATGTTTAACAAAAAGGTTTATGACAAAAGGCATAGAATTAGGGATTGATTAAGGTCTCTCCGGCTCCGAGCCGGGCAGCCGTTCCCCGGAACTGAAAAGCCGCATATGTTGCGTCGCGGCACATTAATTAGTGGCACATACATTCTTATTGGCCTAAACTATAGGTGGGAGGTGCTCATGACGTGGCACCTCTTGGTTAGTGCTAGGTAGTGTGTCTTTCCAGCTCGTGGCGCACAGATCCAGGGTCAACAGTTAGTCATGTGTTTGCAGTTTAAGCAGTTTCAGTTCTTCTTAGAATTAGTGGCTATATGCATTTCTTTGGTTCTAAACTAAGGTGGTGTGGGGAGATGCTTCTACATGTCTTTGGCTCTATACCAAGGTTGGGGGCAGGTCAAGCAGATTTAGTTCCTAGCCTCAGGTTACTTGGAGGAATTTAAAGTTCAATGGTTGTAAACCTCTGGTCTGAGTGGAGGAATAAACATTTGTATTGTTTAAACTCAAAGGAACGGAAGAATTGACATTCTATCTGTATGATTACACAGTTGGTCGTACAGCTAAAGAGTTTTACTGTTTAACTTACACAGCTACATAAACGTTTCTTTATGAGCAAGCAAATAATAAGCTAAACAATCTCGTGTCATAGAACTGAACAACAGAAAAACAAAAGACATGTAAGCATCTATCTATCTTTAAATCGGATCCATGTTATGTAAATGTTCATAAATTGTGTCTTTGTTTGCTTTTTAATCAGCTGAGGGCCTTTCCATGGGGAGGGGGGCATAATACTAAAAAATACCCACACCATTTACCTTTCTTTCCTGCTATTCAAATAAAAAAGCAACTTTATCTGTGTAACTGTGTTTTATCTTCCCAATTGCTTTTTAAATGGCCTCCTCCTCTTACTATTTGAATGATCTCTGGTTTTAATATTGTGTTTTTATTGATTCGATATTTACTGATGTAAAGCACTTTGTGTAATGAAGGTGCTTTAATACAAGTTTACCAATTTGCTATGATACAAATTGACCAATTATCATTATATCTGGCTTAGCTTATGTGAAGGCTATCATCCTTTCTTTTCTTTATGCTTGCAATTTTGGTGAAATTATAACCACAGTGTTATAAGGATGCCCTAGGCATAAAAAAACAAACAAAGCTTTTGACAGACCACAAGTACACAGTGACCGAGGTATATGCAGTGGAAAATGGACTGTATGTAATGAATAATATAAGCGGTGTAATTTACATTGTGAAGAGAAAAAAAATACCATCCAACCATACTGTCAGAGATCTCGACAGGCCGGAAAAACGGATTGAAATTATCTGTGGCTAATGTTTTGTTCTTTGAGTGTTGGAGCAGTCGACTGTGTTTCGAAAGACATATATTTCTCTAAAAAGCATTTTGAAGTGAATCACACACGTTCCGGCTCACTCTTTCCCTATTGCTGGAAGCTTCTTTTTTTTTTTAAGCTGAGCATGTGTGATGAGCTAGTTTGCATGTACACTCACTCATTCTCAGCTGGTGCCTGGTGAAAATGTCTCCATCAAAGGCAAGTCCAAATGTTCCTGATGAGACATCGAGTATTTTAGTTGATCACGTCCTCTCCTCCTGATTTTGAGTTTGTGGTGTTTGCAAATACACCATGACAGCATTTCCCTGCCCCCCCTTCCTTCTCCCAACTCCGCTGTCTCGCCTTCCGCTCAGCCTACCTCTACCTCAACTTGAATGGAATTAAAACGACAGCATTTTTTATAGATTTTCACTTTAAATATGAAAATATGAAACCATTAACACATTGGAGAAGTGAAGAAGACTCCATCACATGTAAAAAAAAAAAAGGCACTTCTCTTGTGTTTTTTATTGTACTATTCTGACATTTACTAATGTTGATACGGTCTCTGATTATCATTTAGGACGCCGGCGGGCTTCTATCTGTATTAACTCTCCTCAGAGCGAGAGCAAAATTGGCTGTTCTCATTAGCGTTTAATAAGGCGTAATGGACATGGGAATAAATGTTAGCAACATTTTCCTGGGTTAACCCTAATCCGTTAAATCCTTTAATCTCAATCATCACACTAGTTACATCAGCTGCTACAGCCTTAAACAAGCTCGAAAGCTATCAATGGATGCTGTTGCGGCTGCACTTCCTTGGGTTTGGCTATCTTTTCTCTGACGGCTTTGGTCAAAGGAGGAAACCCTCCACGTGAGAGGCTTTGTTTGAAATGAATTTGTTCCTCTGAATCACATGTAATTCAAATGAATTATCATGTACTTTGTGTACAGTATCCATGTCCCCTTGAAGCGAATGCCCCTTTTCTTCTCTGGATGAGCTACAGTAAAGTCAGTTTACAGGCCCTTTACTCCCCATTGTTGTCACTCAGAGTCCACAGAAGGAGCGAGACCAGCTGAGCCACACAGATCATCAGAAAACGACCACCGGAACACGACCACCACGACACACTGACGAGCTCCATGACCAACGTGTCCAGAGGCTGAACCAAGTCCTGGTAGCGCCAAAGACGAAGAGGAAGAGTTCAACAAATCAAGTTGTTGACATTCATCGAGCGCGGGTTAGCTAGCATTACCTCACCAACAATCCCCGAGAATGCTATCAATACAACCTGAGGAGTATGTGCTACCCGACGGCTCAAACAAGAAGACTCTCTCGTGTCCAGTCTCTGGAGGTGGTCCCGGGGCAGTCAAAACGGCTTGCCTCACTCAGTGCTACTATCCAGAACACAGTTCTGTGGGATCCCTCCACCTGCCCACGGCCTTCCTCCTGCTCAACACCTGGACTTCAGCCATCCTGGTCTGAGGTGGTGGCCCATGACCGCAAGGGTTACCCGGACAGGTCTGCTTCACCACCTCCCCTGAGCCTCTACAACCGGTACACGACTCTGTCCGATGATAGTAGCAGATGCAACTTCTGCGTCGGTGACCAACAGCGCTTCCCTGTCCCCTGTGGAGCCAACTCCACATCCCTCATCCTGTCTGACAACTTCCTCGTAAACTCATAAAGAGGCCGTGATGAGACGCTTGGGAAGTTTTCCTGGCTCTGAGCCGGTGAGGGAATCCTCTCCCAGCCAATCATTCAGTCATCTCCTCGTCCCCCACATAAACCTTAAAAGTTGGGGACTCCATAACCAGAAATATCAAATTCTTCAACGCAGTCACACATTGCTTCCCTGGAGCCACTGTCCCTGTCGTCCTGGATAAACTCCCGGGGCTGCGGGAAACACCTCCTTCCTCTGTCTCCGTCGCCATTCTGAGCTGACAAAAAGCGATTTTGATGACCTTTTTAATCGTTTAGGCACAACAGAACAGGGGGTGGTATGGCTGGAATGTTATCTGATCAACAGCAGTGACGTTGATTTAGGAGAATTTATATCTTTTGAATATCTGGCAATTGCATTACCAGTAACAACAGCAACCCTCATGGTCCACCTTGCAATGAGTTCGGGACCCTGAGTAACTTTTGCACTATCACTGAAGCCGAACTCTGCCAATTTGTGAAACTGAGTAAGTCGTCAACCTGCTGACTCGACCCCAACCCTACGCAATTTCTCAAAAATGTATTCAATATTGTCTCCTCCCCTCTTCTTAAAATAATCAACTCTTCACTTGTGTCAGGTCAATTTCCCCAAACTTTCAAAACAGCTGTTGTTAAACATCTGTTAAAGAAGCCAAACCTTGACAGCAATGTCCTAAGCAATTACAGGCTTATTTCAAACTTGCCGTTCCAGCTAAACCACTTTTTAAATAAATATAGCATTGTAGAGAAATTTCAGGCTTTAAATCCAACCACAGCACAGAGACTGCGTTAACCAAAATAATCAATGATCTTAGACTCAATGCTGACTCAGATAAAGTCTCAGTCCTTCTTCTCCTGCCGCATTCAACACTTTTTTCATTTCTTGAAAAATGTTTTTCTGTATAGATTCTAAAACTCGAAAATTGGGTTGGTCTCTCTGAGAAACCTTAAAAATTGTCAAAGCACTTTGAGTTTGTATTAAAAGTGCTATACAAATAGAGCTTATTATTATTATTATTGTTACTATTAGTAGTAGTCGTAGTAGTTGTAGTAGTATTAGTATTATTATTAATGTTAGCAACTATTGTCACTTTTTTATATTTATATATATATATATATATATATTATTTCAAATACAAAATCTGAGCTGTGAACTCAGGTTGGATGACTTGGACTTTTTTTTTTTTATTACCTCTAATGTAGGATGAGGGTATAAGGGCTTCAGCTGCATAATATAGAAATGTTATAGATTAACCTCCAGTGACACGCAACTGTGACATTCACTGAAAAATGACAATGAAAAAATCAAACGCACTCAGCTCGGCAACTTAATCTGTCAGTTTTCCTGAGCAGAAAGATCCAATATAAAACTCTGTTGCATTAATTATAAATATTTGAGTCGGCCCATTTAAATCCATCAATAATGCTGAATGTTTATATGCTTCTACATGTCATAGTTACCGCAATACATATGTGCAACAGTGAAAATGTACATGGTGACTGACAAAAGTTGGTCTGCAATATTATCGATCTCTGCTTTTTACAGGGGCCATCTACTATCCATTTACAATTTGACCGGTAGAGCTGGCGATTGATATTATTCCTAAAAATGAATGAATGGTCAAAGGTCTTAGCTGCATGGATGTTTGAGCATATGCCATAGTTTGACACCAAGAGAAACAAAAACTCGAACATTATCAATTGTGTGATGCCAATTGCACTGATTTATTGATTTTGAGGCAGTTGTTACTTGTTTTAGAATAAAAAAATCTAAACGATAGCACATGCGTGTAGTTACTCTTATGTTACAATTTACTTACTTACTTACTTTTACTAATATTTAAATGCTTGAAATTGACTTGACTACTAACTCATCTCCAATATTGAATCATGAGTTATTATGCTTGCTCACTCTGAAATAAGCTTTGAGGCATGTGCCCACTCTATTGACGAGCCACTGACTGAAGCACTTAGTTCTTTTGTGGACCACGCCATCACATAGAGAGCTTAGCATTGACCTGCGGCTGTGATTGAAACAGTCAGGAGGCATCACATGTCAGTTGGACACACTGCGTGGTGCTGACCAACACCACTTCGCACAAACCAATGCTGTCTAACCCGGATGTGGGTCACACAAACACAGGGGGTTGTTGCAGTCTGTTTGATATGTTAACCTCTCTGTTGCATTAAAGGGATTAAACAAAAGCACCAACTACCGTGCACATTACCATTGGTCTCACACATAGTGGGTTCAAACAGACACTGAGAGGCAGAAAGGGGTGGTTTTGGGGTCACGTTTCGGCACATGTTCGGTTCAACAGGAAGAAGCAACAAAAAGCCCTGAATGCATTATTCTCTGATTCTTTTAATTTATTATGAACAGACGGTAGTGCAAGTTAAAGTAAAATGGAAACACAAACTCAGATATGCCATATTGTTTATAAAGGCAACAACAAAAAAGCAAAAAGGTTCAATAACATCTAAAACTAAAAAGTTGTCTTGAAAATATTATCAAATTAATAATGAGAGTGTGATTCAATCACTTCAGCTTATAGGGCCAATTAAAAGGCTATACAAAACTAACATCTTCTGATGACAAAATATAAAATAAATAAGAGCTTCCACACTGCTGTGGAACAACGGCGACACACAGTTATCGTCCGATCCGCGACTCGGACTCCATCATTGTTATAGTCTACACGGAACCTGAAATGTTCCCACACAGCAGATTTGATAGTAGCAGGTGGGTCTTTTAGCTTAGTCGTTCTCAACTGGACTTGCCTCAGCAATTGTATATATTTACATTTTCGTCAAAAAATTAATAGGCACAAATAAATGTGTGCAATTTTCAACAATAACCTTTCATGTTGGCTATTTGCTATTGTAAGAGACATTTGGTTATGAAAGCAATGCAATGCCAAGCTGAATATGTAAAAAACAAAGATCTTTTGTTGTTGTTTTTTGACAAAGAGCAAGTGTGGGTTTGTGTTCATTTCCCTTTTGTATCTACTTAATTTAAAAATGATAAAATACCTGACAGAAAAGTCTTCACTTAATCCTCTGGAGTGTTTTGGCTAGTTAGAGTTTAAGTTCACGCGGGCCTCCGAATTGATAGGAGTGCACTGCTAAAAATCGATTTCTTATTAAATTCTCACCCCCTGCAGGTTGGAGGGGGAAGCTGAGCACTTGCTGCGACTGTTATCGGCCCATTTAATTGCCACTGTCAGTCGTCCCTGGGAGCGTAGATGTGGGTTAGTAGGACCCTGTGCTCCACCCTCTAGTTGGCTCAGTGGGCTATCGTGCACTTGATCTTTGTTACCATGGTAACAGTAATAAAGGTATACCGGGTTTAGCAACACAAAATACTCTGTCAGGTTCAAGGATGGATCAAGGCTTGGGTTAATAAATCTAGTTTCTGAAGTGACAACTCCCACTGTGGGTTTCAAACAGGGAAACAATGAGCTTTTTCTTTTTTTTTTTTAAGATGCATTTTGTGTAAGTGAGTGTTCATAGGTGTTCGATTTTATGTGCCGTAACAGGCTGGCACAGATGATCTATTTCTCTACAACAAAGCTAAATATACCACTTTCGTCTCTAGATAATACTTTGCCAAGTGTCTTTTTTAGAATCAATTATTTCTGTCAAATGATACATAATAAGTACAATTCATATATGTTATATTCTAATATGCTCTGCACACCTACTTAGGCGTGGAAATAACCTTTAATAGTTTTGCCGTATAGATTCTCCTTCGGACCAAGTGTGAAATGTGGAGACTTGTTTTACCAGGTCCCTTTGTGAACAATTGCACACACACACACACACACACACACACACAAACACTCTGTGTACTTTGGAGTTAGAGAGACAGGGAGAGAGGAGGAGAAAAATAACTTTCAGCTACGCATAGACAATAAAAGATCAAAAAGAGCTTTCTGTCAAAAAAGATTACGTTAGATGCAACACTGATGGGATGGAAATCAGGGCAACATTATTTCTTTTTCATCATCAAAAGATTATGCTTTCGGAATAAAACACTCAACAACTCTACTCACCCCCAACCTCCACCCCCAACGTGCACACACTTATCCAGCGCAGAGTGCTCGTGCCTCTCACTGTCTGCTTATTCCTCTGACTAACACACGGGATGATGAGTTCAACGTATCGGGGGCTCCGCTGTGAGTTGCGATTTGATTAGCATGTAACTTGGATTTGTGTTGATTCAGGCTTTCTGCTGTGGTAATATGATTGATGATTAATTAATTTAGTCTCAGGGGGGACACGTGAAAACATCAGGAAATTGGATGCTTGTTGTAATTTTTAAAGATTTTTTAGGAGATCCGATTTTCACCAATATCATGTATTTGTAGGTCCTCGAGGAGGAAGTAGCAAATTAATCTAATCACATTTTTTTATGGCATTGATTTATCTGTGGACCTGTATTAATAAGCACCTCGCAACAAATCAAGAGAGATTAACAAATCATAAATTGGTGCCGGTTTCTGATCAGTCGAAACCCTGTTATCAAAAATCTCTTCTTCAGTCAGTATTGCTCGATGTATTTTATGGGCATCATTAATCATTTTAACCATAGAAGGTTTGGGCCTGTTTGGTACTGATCTTACAAACTTATATCTATATATTTGATATACATGATAACATAAAACCTCTCGAACACCACATAACCCTGGTGGATGGATTCAAATAAGGAAAACACATATACCACTAAAAGTAACAGAATCGATTGCTTAATTCATTAATATCCATCAAAATATAGAACACAGATTAAAATCTTCTTTTCTCAAAAAGTCTTATAGTTCGTTTCAGTTAGCAGTGTTTGGATTTTCTTAGCCAAATGGTTACTGCATCTCTGGAAACACAATCAGTCTACCCCCCAGACTAAGATGGCAAGTAGGGGTACTGCTTTATTACAGTTAAAAAGCACTGAAGCAAATAAAGCTTCATGGCATCATTTTGCCACCAGGTATGATTTCAGATCCCTCACAGGCATTCTGGAATAAGAAGCCTCTCAGAAAAGAATCTGCCCCCCTCTGTCAAAATGTACAAAACAGTGAGGCAAATAAATGATTTTGGTTAATAAAAGTAATTAAATATAAATAACACCACTCCTATTGTACAACTGGATCACTCGAAGGCTAGTGAACTATGACAGACTTAATCAGGCAGGTGATTGCGTCTGATTTACTTTCATGGTTTAAGAAACTTCACATTTTAACATCTTCTTTAGTTTGTTACCAGTGGACAAGCATCTCCTCATCACTGCTCCCAAGTCCCAAGTTATTAGAGCTTTCTGAGAAAGCCAATGTTGATCCAGTCCCAGGAACAGTCAAGTCCGGCTACGTGTTCTGGATGCATGCGTCTTCATTGGAGTCAGAGGGAGTCTGTACGCACCATCACCACTAAAGTGTGGGGTTGGTTGCCAGCTTCAATTTGGCTGCTTGTCATCAAACTCTATTTTTGTTTGTCCAGCAGCCTTTTCCTAATTTATTTTGCTCAACCACATTGTGGAAGACCTGCAGCACATGTTTGAGTATAATGAGTCTCCCACCTGCTTTGACGAATGCAATAATACACGGTTTAGCTGAACAGAAACATATTTTACTTTCTTTTTTTCTTTATTAACAATGTAGGATTCTCTGTAGGCACTTTAAACCATCTTGAACACTCTTAACAAACTACCATTACAGTGTGTCACATTGTTGCCATGTGTGTTGACATCTGATGTAATTGTAACAGTATTATAAAAGCAGATTGTCAGTTTTTCTCTTCCTGCTGTATCTTTGGGTAGGATGATTCAAGATCTGTCAAATAGCAAAATATATAAAAATGATAAATTGCATCAGTTTTTGCATTCTGTCTTACAATCTGTTGAACATTATTATACAAATAATCATGGGTGCCTCACATGTTTGGTTGAGGAACGACATAATGACATTATATTAACACCTTTATTTTCTTGCTACTCTTGAAAAAGCACTGTCGGCACATTCACCACCGAGAAAAGCAACATTTTCAAACCATTACCTTTTTTCACCAATGGCCTTAACGTATTGCTGAAATCATGATTTTGATGCATGATGTTTGCTTTATTCAGGCTCATCCTTCCTTCCCACAATCAACGGAAAATATCTCTGGGTGCTATAAATTCTCTGGTGGAGGTAGCAGGAGCCAAACGGCTTACTAAGCAAATGTCAAAATGGCACACAAAATAGTTTCCAAGAAGCAAAGAAAGGAGGCCACCAAAGAGCTGATTGTGTGTGGAAAATATTGCCTGGGAAAACGAGGAGGGGAGATGTTGAGCCAGAAAGGAAACGAGGAGGAGAAACAACAGGGGGGGAGTGGATTACACATTAAAGGGGAAAACAGGTTGGATCAAGATGAAATAGAATGGTTAAAGAAAGAAATAGGAGGGGAACACTTTTTCTGGAAAGGAATAGATAGCTGTGCATGTGTGTTTCTCATTTGCTTTTCTTACAGTGTGACACCGGAAGACAAATTCACCATATGGATAATAGTAGCTATAGCATCACATTTATGTGAGCCAGACTTATTGTAGTATTCTAACGAATCACAATCGTCTTGCGCCACCAATCTACTAAAATGAATCAACAACTAAACAAGCACTATGGAAATATGATGTGATTTCTCAATTCTAAAAAGTAGACATCTATCAACACCAAAAGGCAACCCTCATTTTCACAATAGCAACAATAACTTTTTTGAAACTCATCACTATCAAATGTGTAGCCTGTGTGCAAGGATTCCACACAAACCTTCCCTTCTAAATTGGTAAAAAACATACAGAAGGGACACGGCTTGTTGCAATAGTCAACATACACAATTACCAGTGGACTGTATAACCACTTATGCAGCCAGGATGTTCAATGTTGAGCTTGATATTGACAGTGTAAGCAAATTATATCCAATCCAAACGGCACGAAAACACTATATATCCCCTGTTCACCTGGCATTAACCATTAATTGTACTTTTTCTTTTTCCTGGTGCATGCTGGGAATTTGAGAAGGGAGAGCGAGTTTTTGAACGTTATTCTTTTGATTATTTCCTCATAATGGGTGTAATTTAACTTAGTTTATTGGTTATTGGGTGTTTTTCTGTTACTTTGGGTGTGTTTTTGAGTAGTTTTAAGGTGTTTCTTAGAGTTTTTTCCCGCCGGTGTCTCACGAGGAAGCACGGCATTAAAACCTCCGTCGGCTTTCCGTGCAGTGCTGTTTTAGACAGAGAAAGAGTGATTTAGCGTCTTAGGCAGTGATAGGCCCATGATAAGACTGAAATAAGATTGCTTTGCCAACAGCGCACTCTCAAAAAATTGGCTTTAACCGCGATGCTAGATGTTAAAGTAGAGGGTGCACTGGTTCAGTCCAGATCCCAAAAGAAATCAGAGACGCATGCTCCCTCTAGCATCTTCTTCGGCCTGAAGAAAAAGAACGGGCAAAAGCGAGTAATCCACTCACTTCTCTCAGACACAGGGCAGCAAATCATGGAACCAAGCCAGATCAGGAGGCAAGCTGTGAGGTTTTATTCCACCCTCTACTCAAGCGAGTACGAGAAAGAGGAAGAGCTGGTAGAGGGGTTCTGTCAAGGGTTACCTCAGGTCTCTCAGGAGGCCAACTCACAGCTCGAGGGGGGAAGTTTAACGTGGTCTGTGTGCTCATTTTAGGGTGTGTAGAGGGATCCGGCAGGGCTGTCAGGGATGCTCTCCTCCACTCTCCCTGGAACCCCTCCTGTACAAACTACGCTCCAGCCTACATGGTTGGGGTTTTACCTGGTTTTAATGATAACATTGTTTTATCAGCGTACGCTAACGATATCATTGTTTTTATTAAAAAAAAAAGAGATGTGCAGCTTTTAAATAATATTGTTCACAATTTCACAATCACAGCATCGACAGCAAGGGTGAATTGGAACAAGAGCGAAGCCCTCGCTGTCGGTGAGTGGCGCGACGGTCTCCCAGTTCTTCCTCAGAGTCTGACTTGGATGAATTGGTGGAGTTAAATACCTGGTGTGTTTTTAGGAAAAGCCGCCACACAGAAGAAATGGGAGAACACAATTAATATAATAGAGGGGAAGATGGCAAAATGGTAGTGGTTGCTCCCCCAAATGTCTTTCAGAGGTTGTGTGTTTTTAAATAATCTCGTAGTATCCCAACTGTGGCGCCCTCTCACTTGTGTAGACCCCCTCCCTGACTTACTTGCAAAAATACAGAAAAGCATGGTTGATCTTTTTTGGGATGGGCTACACTGGGTGCCACAGGGCGTGCTGTTTTATCCAGAGAGGAAGGGGGACAGGGCCTGGTCCACCTGGCCAAACAGCTACCTTCAGGATCCAATTCCTAACAGGTCCTGCCGATCTGGTTTGGAGTGACGTGGCTAGCTGCATTATCAGACGCACAAATAACCTGGGGCTGGATGCTGCTCTGTTTTTAACTGATTTTAAATTATTAAAGTAAAATGGGCTGCCTCTGTTTTATCAGGGTCTCTGACTCTCTGCACTGGTTGTTAAATGAGCCTCTTATTCATGGAGCCAGGCTGGACGTTAGCAGCAGCCAAACACCCTGCCTGACAAGGGGGCTGCTCCTGTCCAGGACCCTGTGCCTGCAAAAGCTGGCTGAGGCAGTGGGGCCAGAGGCTGTCCTCTGAGGAAAAAGCTAATAACGGACCACAGCCCAGGCCTGGGAGAGCTGACCGGCCCCCTAGTCAAGGTAACCTGTCCTGAAAAACTCACCGACAAAAAGACTCTGCACTTCAACTGTGTCAAATGCATCCACAAGAAGACCCTATGTGGAGGATTTTACATGGTGCCATCGCCTCCAACTCTTTTATCTCCATCATTAACCCTGCTGTTTTTAACAATTGTCCTTTTTCCAATCTTAAAGAAACTGTTTTCCATGTTTTTACATAGTGTAAGAGTTGTTATTTCTTTTAACATTGGTTGTTAGTTTCTTTGGTGTTCCTTTTGGTGAGAATGTTTTTATTATGGGAGCTGCTTTTAAGAAAACTGACAAAAACAAGTGGTAGCTCCTGAACTTCCTTTCAGGAGAGGCAAAAATGGCCATATACATTTCATGTAAAAACAGGGTGGAGAACTGAAGAGGGCAAGGGGCGAGGACAGTGTGGATGTACAGCATCAGGGCCAGACTCTGGCTGGAGTTCCATTTTTTAAGCACACAAAAGATTTCGGCACTTTTAAACAGCACTGGTGTTTTAATGATATTGTTTGTTTTATAAAAGAAGATGAATTGCACTTTGGGTTTTTATGACATAGTTTGTTGAATTTATTTATTTGTCAATTGACTTGATTGATTTAGTTTTTTAGCACTTTATTGGTAATTTAAGGTGATTTTGTGAATATCTAAAATAAAGAAAAATCCAATATTTACTCTCATGTCACAACCACCGTGAGAACCTCCGGTCACTTAGCTAAGAGATACTCTGCTGCCTCTAACAACAAATAACCACTTAAATAAAAATAAAACTTGCTTCACTTTGAAAAACATAGCAATGTGTCTGGCTCCATCACAAATTTGTGTAATTTATCAGCCACGGAAACACTGCAAAAGGAGCATGTTGATGAGAAAACAGAAGGGCTGTCGAGAGGTAAACTCCAAAGGCCGGTTGTTGAGAATCACCGGTCTAAGACCAAATCCTCACACAGCATATAATACAATACACATAGGTCCACAAAGCAGCACATGGATGCAGCACATGACCATAACAACTAAAAAAACAGGCCGTCATGCATTAGATTGCATTAATAATCAAAAACTATTTGTGGGATGTGGTTATTATATGGTTATTTATCTTGAAATATTGTGGGGATGTGGCCAATGTAAACACTGGCAAATATGGATGCATTAACATAATTTATTGAAGATTCAAGCATTTATTGTGAAGTATGAATTAGATGTACATTGAAATTCTTAGTATGCTGTCCACTCTGAACGCCAAGGAAGAATAAGAATAAAAAATACTGTTCAAAAAACAATTATATACAGGAGTAAATGAAATAAAACCAAGCAACAGTGCAAAAATGTTCATTCCAAAAAGAAGCTGTGCAGATTGTCAGGTGTCAGTGTGTGTCTGCTGTGTTGTGTTCCAAAAATGTGCAGGGGAACAAACACCAGTGCAAAATTATCAGATGTGACACAATTGGGTGTGCAAAAAAGAGAGAGTTAAAAGTTTGTATAGTGTCATGTGTAACGCAGTGAGGGAGAGTGGTTTGGTGTATGTTAGGGCAAGTATGAGGTGTTAAGCAGTCTGATGGCTAAGGGGTCAAATCTGTTCTTCAGCCCGGATGTCCTGGTTTTCAAACTTCAGAACTTCCTGCCTGAGGGCAGAAGTGTGAACAGTCCATTTTGGGGGTGGATAGAGTCCTTGAGAATGAGGCACGCTCTCATGTGGACTCTGCAATGGTAGATGTCCTGGAAAGAGGGCAGAGGTCTCCAGACGATTCTCTTCAACCACACTACGAGGCAGCTGTAGAAGTTGCTGAGGATCTTTGGAGACATGCCCAATTTCCTCAGCCTCCTCGGGAAGTACGGCCGCTGTTGAGCCTTCTTGACAAGCTGGGTGGTGTAAAAAGTCCAGGTGATGACCTCGGTGATGTGCACGCCCAGGAATTTGAAACTGCTCACCCTCTCCACCTCCTGCCACGGATGATCAGCGGCCGATGGGTTTGCCTCTCCTTCCTCATGTCCACAATTACCTCCTTGGTTTTGTCTGTGTTGATGGTGAGGTTGTTGCCTTCACACCAGACTGGCCACCTCCCTCCTGTACGCTTCCTCATCACCACCAGTGATGAGTCCTATAACGGCGGTGTCATCGGTGAAATTCAGTTATCTTTGTGGGAGGCTACAATGTCGTAGGTGAACAGTGTGTGGAACATGGGGCTGAGGAAACATCCCTGTGGGGTGCCAGTGTTCATGGTGATGCTGGAAGATGTTTTGTTTCCAAATCTGACAGACTGTGGCCTGTCTGTGAGGAAATCCAGCAACCAGTTGCAGAGTGTGGGTTTGAGTTTCAGAGTTAAAAAGTTTGTCAGTGAGCTTGTAGGGGAAGACAGTGTTGAAAGCTGAGCTGTAGTCAATGTAGAGCCTCCTGATGTATTAGTCTTTCATCTCCCGGTGGGAAAGGCCTATGTGGAGGGCTGCAGAGATGGTGTCTGCAGTCGACCTGTTGTGGCACTAGGCGTACTGTAGGGGGTCCAGTGTTTCTGGTGAAATCCTTTGAATGTGGGCCAGAACCACTCTCTCTTAACACTTGGTGGTGAGTGGGGTGAGTGCCAGAGGCCTGCAATCATTCAGGCAAGTAACCGGAGTCTTTTTGGGGACAGGAATGTTGGTGGTGGTTTTAAAGCAGGTGGGGACCGTGGCCTGTGAGAGGGACAGGTTGAAGATGGAGGTGATAACCTCCACCAGCTCTGTGGCACATGCCTTGCGGGCTCGCCCCCGGGATGTTGTCGGGGCCCGCTGCCTTGCTGTGGTTGATTCACCTCAGGGCCTTGTGGACATCAGCTGGTGAGACAGTCAGTGGGGGTGTGGTCTGAGTGCAGGGGGACCTCCGCTGTGTGCTGCTGCTGGAGGTCTCGAAGCGGGCGTAGAACTGGTTGAGTTCTTCTGGTAGGGTGATGGTGGGGTTTGAGATGTCTGTGGTGGGGCTCTTATAATCAGATATATGTTGCAGGCCCAGCCACATTTGCCCGGCAATAAACATCCCTGGTTGCTTTCGAATGTATATAATATAAATATATGGTTGGAACTGGGAATATTATAAGAGTAGTTGTCTCATTTGCAAAGGACGCTGTTGTCAGAGCTGCCAGCATTAGGTTCTAATAACTGTCATATTGTGGAGTCCTTGGCAGCTCAGAGGCAGCAGACAATCTTCACCTCATGCTAGAGGAACAGAATTGGTTTGTAATTGGTCCTCATACCCACATGTGTGAACATGTCTGCATGCAGTATGTGAATGTGCCTGTGAAATGGCATCACACCAGGGCACAGTTGACAGCGCACTGTGATAATAAGTGTCAGCGGATCTGTGTATAAACATGCACTGATTCAATTATTTCAAGCCCAGCTTGAATAGAGAAAAAAAGAACGAACTCGTTCTTTATCCTAGGGATTTTCTGTGTGTGAATAACTTCAGGGCAATACAGTAAAAAAATGAAAAAAATGCATTTGTATGCCTGATACTTTCTGTGCACTCTCTTTTTTTATTTAGAGAGTCAATTTGAATTATATATCTATGGTTGAGGAAGGTTTGAAGCCGGTTCACAATCCACTGGTGTTTCTAACAATACCCAATCCCATTTGGTTGACATCTCTATGTTTATGCTTTAGTCCGCAAGGCAGAATAATTTCATTTTCTGATAGAGCAATTTACATTTTCGGACAGAGTATGTTTAAGTGGCACTGTGGAAGAAAAGAGAAAAGTGGGGACACAGAAAGTGGACTTTTGTGAAAGGACCAGAAAGGGTGACACAAATACAGAGAAAATAGTTCCGTGTAAATGGATGTATTGTCATTTATTATTATTTGAATATAACCACATTCACTCGTTATATATACGTCATCACATTTTCTGAAATCCAACCTGTCCTGCTGTGCGACAATATGGAGGTAGAAGCCTCCACAATCTCCTGGATTACAGACTCTCGTGAGAGATAGAACAGCTCCTGTGTCAGCATACGTCCTCTCACCTCTCCATGGTGTACCATGGTGCGTTGCACACCATGCCACAAACTGGGTTTGACTCGGTACTTAAGGTACCATGTTCCATCCTTAGAGAGGAGGTGGACCTGATGTCCACCTGTACTTTACTGGAATGTGGAAGCTGTCTACAGGGTAGGACCGAGCACACACAAAGTTCAGGTATTTTAATTGAATAGAGTAAGATGTTGGGGCAAAAGACAGTGATAAAGGGCAGACAGGTAAAGGTGCTGAGAGCTACTTGTCAAATATATTGACTGGTTAAATATAAGTATTTAACCAGTTCATTGTTCTGCGAAATAGGCACAAATGGGAAATGAACAAAAATCTAATCTATCTCCAGACCTGTAAGCATTTTCTCACTGGGCGGACACCTATTCACATCAATAAGTCATCCCCCTTGTAGTTACTGATATGAATAATGCAGCTGTGAGTTTTTTTGTTTTTATCTCAGTGGAGAAGAATAAGAAACCTGAGAAAACAATGAAATAGATACCTTTTCATTCGAAATAGATCCAGCAAAAAAAAAATGCACTGGTATTGAATATGTGGAAGGAAAAGAACAGCAGTGGAGATAATCAAAAAAAAAGTTACAGTAACTACCACTGTAATAGCTGAGTAGGAGTAGCAATTGAATTAAATGTTCATGCATGTGAACTTGATCATAAGCGCTTCATTACATTTGAATGGCATTTATGAAGATTAAATCATGAAGATATTGAGGCATTAACTCATCAATGCCGTCAATTACTTTTTTCTTCTTCTCTCAGGGGGCTCATGTGTGTGTTGTTGACGGACAAGCCCATAGCGATGCTCCTGTGTGTGTGTGTGTGTGTGTGTGTGTTTGTGTGTGTGTGTGTGTGTGTGTGTGGCGGGGGCGCAAAGCAATCCTCCAGTTGAGAACCACTGCTCAGGGGACAATTTCTACTGAACATAGGCTGTTAATGCTGCTCCCTGATAAAGGAAACATGTGTATGGTACCCGCTCAGTATGTGCTGGTTTTAAATTTAATTCAATTACATGAATTAACGTTTAAGTTGATATTTACTAGTGTTACTGCACTTTTGTTCATACTACTTACATATTTTTTAAATAGAAGTGAGCAAAACATGAATTTTTTGTTAATTATTGAAATTTGCGCATAACAATGTAATTCATTTTAACAGGAAATAATGCGATTAATGGTGATTTAAAAATGTAATCGTTGCCCAGCACTAATTTTAATGCATTACTTTATGACTTGTCTGTTGAAAGTTGGTAATTGCAAAAGAGCAAAACTAAAACTGTCTGCAATCCCATCATAATCTCAGCAGTGTCACTGACGGAGCATATTGTTTTTGCTTTGGTTTCTTACGCCAACAGGACTCCGCCAATGCATGACGAATTTTAAAAATAGCTGACAGAGACATTCAGCCCAGATACGCCAGTCTCTTAGGTAGGCAGGTGATTGTACAGATTCAGGACACACAGTGTGTGTGTGTGTGTGTGTGTGTGTGTGTGTGTGTGTGTGTGTGTGTGTGGCGGGGGCGCAAAGCAATCCTCCAGTTGAGAACCACTGCTCAGGGGACAATTTTTTAAATAGAAGTGAGCAAAACATGAATTTTTAGTTAATTATTGAAATTTGCGCATAACAATGTAATTCATTTTAACAGGAAATAATGCGATTAATGGTGATTTAAAAATGTAATCGTTGCCCAGCACTAATTTTAATGCATTACTTTATGACTTGTCTGTTGAAAGTTGGTAATTGCAAAAGAGCAAAACTAAAACTGTCTGCAATCCCATCATAATCTCAGCAGTGTCACTGACGGAGCATATTGTTTTTGCTTTGGTTTCTTACGCCAACAGGACTCCGCCAATGCATGACGAATTTTAAAAATAACTGACAGAGACATTCAGCCCAGATACGCCAGTCTCTTAGGTAGGCAGGTGATTGTACAGATTCAGGACACACATTTAACATTAGCCCACTTATAATTGGTTTGACTTCCCCACTGCATTATAAACTTCAAACCCATCCGGACTGGTGCATAATCGAAACTTATTGAACAAACGTTTCTGTGCTCATCCTAAAATCCCATTGATGCACTCTAAAAAATGTAATCTAGTTATATACATTTGGTCTACAGAAAGTTAAGCTTCCCTTTTATATAACAGCTCCAACCCACTGTCAGAATAGGGTCGCTGTTTCAGGTCCCTTGTAGTAAGCTTCCAGTTTAATTCCTTTCAGTAGATGTATAATGACTCTGGCAGGAGCAACTGGGGTGTCATTAAAAAATCATGCAGTGGCTTCCACCCTCCAGGCTGGGTGGAGGGTCTATTTGTAGCGGGCTCCCCCTATGACTGAAGGGAATTACAATGATTGTGGATCTTTGGACAAAACAATGGAACTGGTTTTGACTCTTGTTCCACAGGAGGATTTTTTCATACTCATAAGTGTTGGTAGGGACACAAATGTGCCAGGGTCATATTTGTGAATCACAGATGTGGGAGAAACTCCAAGAAGTCGAACTTGAAAGTCACAAAGAACAAAAAGTGGATTGACCTAACAGGGGCTACAGATCTGTACATCTGGGACACAAGGGTAATGTTTTTGAAGTTCCACAGAGCTTTCCAAAGCTTGACACCCAAAAACAATATTATTGCACATGCAAAACATATCTACAGTGTGGCTGGGCAACATCAACTAAGTTTCAAGGAAAAAGAAAAAAATAATTGGCATCTTGTTTTCCTTTTCTTATTTCTACCAAGCTCCGAAGGAAGAGCGGTCTAAAAAGCAAAAGATGGCATGTTTCAGCTTACAATTGTGTCTTTTGTCAACTCCTACTCATTTTATTTTATGCATTTTCCTCTGCCGAACCAACACACAGTTTACCTGAATAGAATCATAAAACCATGTTTTGAATGCAATTCATTATAAAAGATCACCCTTCATTTCAATTCAGGTTCATTTCAATGGCTGATTGGTGGTGAGCCGTGAAGTCCAACTTTATACAGGAACTTGAGAGGTGTGCACTGCAGCACTTCTATGTGGGTCACTTTAGGTGAGACTCTACCTGACTCAGGAGAAACCGCTCATTATAGACTTTCAGGTCTGCTCAATTTCATGATGACTCAAAATGTGGAACAAATGCGTTGGAGGCAGAGTGTACACAGTGCAGAAATGCAATGAATCACTTGCAATTCTCCATTTTAGTATTTCAATGTCGTTATGTCGATATGCAGATATATTTTTATAAACTAACGCAAGACATACTGTTTAAGTATGTCTTTGAATTGAATGGATTAATCTCTATTAGCCTTTTCCTATTTTATCTTTATTTTGATCTTTTTCTCATCTCCTATTATTTTGTTGTTTCATCTTTTTTTTTTAATCTACCCTTGTTTTTCCTCATTTTGAGTTTTTTAAAGATTTTTAATAGCCTTCTCTTCAGTTCCTGCTATATTGTTTGTACACTCTCCTGGTAAAGGCTGTTCGTTGTTATTTCTAATAACAGGTCAGGTCATATAATAACATTCATTGTAACAACCACAGAAAACATCTGCATATGCCTATGTTTTTATTTTATTTGTTCATCCTACCGAAACAAAACACACGCAAGAGCTGTATTTGCAATCAGCACTGTACTAAAACCTTTTAATTAACACCATCTATCATCATTAGCCAAATAGTCAGCCAACAGTCTCCCCGTTAACTATTAGAGAGCGAACCAAGGAGAAACGTAAATGATGCACTGCTCCTCTTTTCTTCTTGGCCCTATTGCCATCAGCTCTGCCTCCCTGTGCTCAGTCACTGTGGAGCAGCTCAAAAACACATCAGTCTAAATCAGCCCCACTTAATCGGTGTGCAACTACTGGCTGCCATCTTGTGACTCACCGGTCTAAATACTAAGCTAAAACTAACATCTGCTGATGCGTGTGATGGCTGCAGACTAATTGTTACAGTTTGCTGCCTTGAAATGAGATTGACCTTTTGGTTGGGTTATTTGTCATTTAACTGCTGCAGGAATTCAAAGAGCTGCAACTGTTTGAAGAGTTGTAGTTGACATTTGGTTTCACATTATGATCATTTTCTCAGGATATACTGTATTCATTTGACCATTTCTGGCATCATTGTTAATACACATTAGCAGGAAATTCTACACAGACCAAAAAGATTGATTCACTCAGTGACACAGACCTGAAATTTGGGGATTTTAGACCAACAGTTGTGTCTGGAATATTGTGGAACAGAAGCAGGGCAGTTAAAATAAATAGGGGTGCTTTTATGGTCTAGAAAGAGTAGAATAAATGGTAAAGATAACAGTGTCATGAATCTTTCTCTACCTACATTTTAAATGCAGCGCATTGGAAAATATAAGACTGCTTTGATTTCATTTTTTTTTACATTCATTGTAGTAAAGATGTATTTAAAATGCCTGGCTTTGTAGAAGCTGTATTTCAAAGACAGGAACATTGAGTCAAAGACGAGCAAACAACGTCGTCATGAATGCAACTGGCAGCCTTATATAGCCTGCTTCTGGCAACGCCCTCACCACATTATATAGGTGATTCGACACCACAAATGACATCAAATAGTTCTTCCCCTAAAACACACACATTAAAATAAATGTAATGCAATATTTATGTCATACCTCGGCTTTATATGCCACTACTATCACTAAACTTCAATGCAGCTACATTTCTTTATACAGTTAACACATTTGAGCTAATTATACATATATATACACGTCTATACATCTCATGTACATTTGCAGTTACTGACTTCACAAACAAAGCTGCTGCATGTTTGCCATCTTTTGCTTTTTAGACAGCTCTTCCTTCGGAGCTTGGTAGAAATGAGAAAAGGAAAACAAGATGCCAATTTTTTGTTTCTTTTTCCTTGAAACTTAGTTGATGCTGCACAGCCAAACTGTAGATGTGTTTTGCATGTGCAATATATTGTTTTTGGGTGTCAAGCTTTGGAAAGCTCTATGGAACTTCAAAAACATTACCCTTGTATCCAAGATGTACAGATCTGTAGCCCCTGTTAAGTCGATCCACTTTTTGTTCTTTGGGACTTTCAAGTTTTCTCAGCAGTTTGACTTCTTGGAGTTTCTCCCACATCTGTGATTTACGAATATGACCCTGGCACATTTGTGTACCTACCAACACTTATGAGTATGAAAATCAGAATTACCCCAATTTGTGTTATACATTACTCTAGTCTCAAAGAGCCTGAACAGCAGATGAATGATATTAAACACCCCTACGTCAATCTACGCACGGCTTCTCCTGGAACCTTTAAGTTGATTCCAAGATTGGCTGGGGACTCTTTTAGGCTGAGCACCCTTGGAAGGAAACACAAGCTAGGTGTGTCACCTCAACACAGCAACAATTACCCTTACTCCATAGGTAAACATTTACGTAGAGTTTACAGAAAAGACTACATTACATGTCTCTTAACAATACACAGTACAATACAAGCAATGGAGATGACCTTCATTACATTGCCATTATGTTTTTAACCAGAAGTGTTCATCACATATTTATAGTAGCTATATAGCACATATCAGAGCTGCTGCCTCTTTTAATGTTTACACTTAAAAAACAAAAATACTACATATATTTTGAATGCATCCATTTTAATCATTACACACATCAAACTACACTTGCATAAGTGCATATCGGAAAAAAAGATAAAATAAATCTTGAATGATTAATATCTTTTTTGGACAGCAAAATGTTTGAAACTTTGTCTATAGTCCCTGCACACGCATTGCAACTATATTTAGATAAAGCATTCCAGTCATCAGAGTTGGAATGCATGGATTCCCCCCCCAAAAAAAGATTCAAAAACCTAGACTGCCACTGCGCCACTGCAACATTGTTTTTCACCAGTCTTTCTAAATCTATCAATGATGATTATTTAGTACACCAAATGGAAGGATAAATTAGATTCAGATTTAGAGTGCTTACTATTGGCTTTCTGTTATTCATTTTCCACTTTAATGTAGCCCAATGCCACCGCGCCAAAACCCTTTGCCAAACATTTTCTCGCAGACACAGATGAACGAACGGTATGAGCTTCACAAGGGCAGCAGTTGTTGCGGAGCCATTTGCATTGAATTGTAACAGATTGTGTTTGATCATAATATTTATCCTGTTATTGAGTCCAGCCTGGACAACGTAAGTGAGTGTAGTAGGAACTACACAGAAACGGGACAGGTGGAAAGGATCAATCCGGGTATGGTTTTTGGAGAGTGAGAACAATGTGCTACGCTGCGTTTCTTCCACTATCAAAGTAACTGGGAAATAGTTCATTTGACTAGAAGGAGAAAGAGAGATTGTGTTAAACGAAGGACAGAGCGCTTACTCGGAAACGTTTACTATTTTGAGTGTTATTTGTTATTCTTCAGTTTATGCTGACAATTCCAGTCGCCCAGTCTCAAATGCTCCTACGTATTTGACTAAAGAACCCCATGGAAAAGTAAGCAAACCCATTTGGAGTTTTTACCTGCACCCTCCCTATTGGCTTACTGTATATTATATTTAGGAACCAAACCTTGTGGGCCGTAGACAGCCGAGAGTCTGGAGCTTTGTATGGAGGAACAAACATGATGTATATTGGGCATGTCAGAGAGTAAACGTTGCTCTCTTGGTACAGTGATGTTCTAAACTGATAGCCTCAATCCAACTTCCCCTGGGTTGCCCTACTTTCATGAAAAAGCCTTTTGGCCATAGTTAATGATATGCTGTGTTAATTGCCCTAGGACTGCGGCTGGGCTAGAAACATTAATTAGAACATTATGTGAGAATGAACCATCTAATGATGCAGTTGTTTGACCATATGCTCCCAGGTCCATTCCTCCTAAGGAGAGCTTTGTCATGGTTTGGGCTTAATGGTTACAAATCGGAGTTCCCTTTTGAGGATCAATGGGCAGGCCGGCCCCTAAAAACGAATTACAGCCCTTTGCTTCTTTTGTGAAGCCCAATCTGAATGACCTTAGGCACGTTTGTTTTGAGTTGTTACCGGCGCAGACCTGTTGCATGTATGCCAGTATACGCACAACGCTGTCAGCATCACGTTTACATTACGATGTTGTCTGTAATAGTAAACTACTGACCACAAACAGGCACAGAAAGAGCAGCCAGTAGGAAATGATACAGTGATACAGTACCTCCCTCTGCGTATAGTCCATTCTGTGTGTGTGTGTGTGTGTGTGTGTGTGTGTGTGTGTGTGTGTGTGTGTGTGTGCGTGCGTGCGTGCGTGAGGGAGAAAGAGACACAGATTACTAATGGGTGGTATTTTCTTCTGAGCAAGTATTGTGCTAATATGCAGGACCTCAGGTTTTGCAACAAACAAATGCAGATGTGGTGGATCTGTAGTGCTGGTATTAGCATAATGTTCCCAAAGCTTGTAGGTTCCCCCGTGTTCAAATTGATGAAACGATTTTCAGCCGCTCGTAATGCATGGGGTGTGTCCAGACTAGTTTCCCTCTGTTTTACTCCCTTCTGCTGACAACTTGAACGGAAATACAGTTTTTGCTTTTGTCAGACATTTGTCTGGGAAGCCAAAGCGCAGGGTTTGCTAGAAATGTAGGAATTTAAAGGTCCGCCGGCCCCCAAAATCCGTCATATATACTTTGACCAGGACGAGCGAGGTTTCAGGGATTCCTTAAAAGGGTCTGACAATAGATTTTATTTTTCCTATTGTCAATAAACCCCCATAACAGTGTTGTGTCATCCATCTCAAGTGAAATGCAGTCGATGTGGTGCAATTTTGAGGTTATTATGTGAAGATCTTTGCAGATTTCTGTGCTGCCACCAAGTTGTCAAATAACATTTAGTATTGTTTATTGATATTGAGATTATTGTCAAAGCCAAACGTTTCTAAAAACATGCATAAAGCAACCTTAACGTGCACGTGGAGCTACGTTGCTAACTGTCAAATGTAAATGCTGATACATTAAGAAAATGTGTCATTAATTTGCAGTGATCAATTTGAGGATCAGAAATATTGATACAAATTATATCACCAGCATACACAAGCAACCTACCTGATTCAGTGCTGACTGATGACATCATAGCACATCAAATAATAGCAAGTCACACACATTTGTTATGTTTCCTAACAAAAGTTGAACCTTTGAATATGTATTTATTTCCAGGGAGTTCAGCCACTGGAAGGTGAACAGCCTGGCCACAGAGAAGAGAGATTTCCTCAAAGCTCCGTTGCCCTTAGCACCAGAGTTCCTGCGCAACCTCCGGTTACTGGGGCGACATCCAACTCTGCAACAAATCAACGAAAACCTCATCAAGAAATATGGGACCCACTTCCTAGTCTCTGCTACCCTGGGAGGTAAGGAAGCACTGCAGGTGACACTCATTGTAGTCTCATGCTAGCAAGTGTCGGGACAAACCAAAAATAGAGGAGCTGCTCATTTTATTCCTCGCAGGGGTTATAGCCTGGGTTAGCGAAGTGCGGGATCTAATGATGTTCTTTTCTGGTCATGGATGAGTGTGAAAAAATACCACACCTTGCACAGTTCAGCCAAGGTTGTGTTCCTCAGTCATTTTCCTTTCATCTTTCCCTCGGATGAACATTGTGTGTAGGCGGAAGAAGAAGCAGAAGAGAAATTAAATTGATCCATTCCTTTTATTGGATTCTTTTTACCCTCAATCTCAGAGGAAGAAGCAAAACAGAATTTCCCGGAGTATTGATTGCATGCGCCTCACGAAACAAGACCCAGAATTATGGTCAAAGCGCAAAGCGCCAAAGTTGTGATATTGATAAGTTGCGCCGCACAATGATACACAGATGGGGAATATCGAAAAAAAAAAAAGTCAAGGGAAGATTCAATCAAGCCAAAGGTACTTCAACCCTCTCCGTCAAATCTAGTGGTATACTATGAATGTTGAAAATTAAGGTTTAGCTGAGGATAATGGATGGATTAATTTGACTATCACTTGATATTGAAATTATAACATATATTTGTCCAGCAATGGATCACCCACTGTGGCCGACTTGATTAAAGACCATTCACAGAGGGCAACAGCATTCTCTGATATTTTGTTTTAGGTTGCATCTATTAACTTGGTGTCACTTATCACTGGGTGTACGTACCGGAGTAAGAGTGTGGGACACTTATGGACTCTAGATGTAACTAACAGCCTCAAGTAAATGGGCAGAGCAAGTTTGCATACTGATTAGACTGCTGCTAAGCAAATGCACACATCCCAGAGCTCCATTTTTCCTCTTGTGTTCTGCAGTTTTTTTTTTCTAATCTCTCTTTTTTTGCATTTTACTGTGTTAGCTGGATACCTCTACACCTCAACTGAACACCCACATAAACAAGCACTTAACCCGACAGAATGAAAATAATAATAAATAAATTAGGCATTTATTTTTATCTATAAAAGGGAGTTTGTTACCACACAGCACAGATTAATGGAGATATATATATCCAAATTCGGGAAAATCTGACAATTTTTTTTAATATCACAGGAGAGGAATCGTTGACCATTTTTCTGGATAAGCAAAAGCTGAATAAGAAATCGGAAGGCAACAGCAACAGCTCAGTTGTGTCTCTGGAGCTGCTCCATCAGCTGGCGGCTTCCTACTTCACAGATCGAGAGAGCACCCTAAGGCGACTGCACCACCTCCAGATCGCCACTTCTGCAATCAAGGTAATGTACAAATGCATGCAGCGAGTGACTTAGCCTGCATGCGTAGCATATCCAGATACTTATCTTTTTTTACTCTCAAGCGGCCTTGCAAAATCTCTGTTTCAATACACTGTACAGTAGGCAAATGCGCAGCTTGTTTGCTGTGCATAGGCTACCCATCAAGTCAGGCACACAAACATTTACCCTTCGATCAGATTGTCCATTTGTAGAATAAATTGCACCATAGCAGGACGAATGTCTGATTGGGGGACAGTGTATTTATGCATATTGGGTAGTAGGTCTTTGTGTACTTTTCTGTTGGGAATTTTTAGACGTTTTGTCACGCAAGGATTAAAAACACCTGAATGATCACATGATTGTTTTTTGCTTTCAAAAGCTATAGCAATTCAGCCAACGATGGCTCTTTGTTTACCTTTTGCAGACATTTGCCGAAAGTCCACTTTAGGAAGAGAGAATAAATAGATGTTATTATCTCCTATGCCAAGCCTTCTTCTAAAGACAAATGCAAGCAAAGCAAAACCACGCAATACATTGCACACATCGGAAACAGATCTGCTGGCTGCCAAGTGAGGACAGCAGGCGTGTGGGTGTGTAGAATGGGTGCCCATGATTCATCTTAAATAGCAACTCTAATTTAAACAAGTAATTACTTGTGCGAAAACTTCAGAAACCTAAATTAACTCCAATTTTCATGGTTGAACACGTGACTCTTAGACAATTGCACTGTCCATGCAGATGCAAATATGTTAGGAAAATAAGCTTTCCAACATTGAACGAGAAATACTTTTACCATGAGAGGAAAGTTTAATTATTTTTAGGAAAACAAAAGCCCATTTTAATGAATATCTGTGTGCTTCACAACATGCAGTTACGAAAATCAGAATGCAAAAGGGTATCTAGACAAACTTTGCTTTGCCTAATAAGGCCTAAAGACCTCTGCATACTTGAGGCAATGCCATATTTTGTGTTTACGGACACCTTTTTTTCCAATACAAAACATAACTGTAGTATGTGAAAAAATTATTTTAACAAGAAAGTAAACAAGTGGGGAGGGGCCAATGACTATCTGCCCCATTTGCAAATTACTCAACAACAGCAGATACATTAGGACCACAGAGAGAGAGTTAATATTATTAAATGATTACAGACTCTGACCAGCCGACCACTGGCCCCACTTATCAGCCTGTCCTGTTAGGTGTTCTTGATATAAAAAAGTAACATAAACTTTTCTATCACTTAAATTTTCCTTTGACTCACTGCTGTCAGTTGGTGTTAGTCAGACTCAGCAGTAAATGGACAAACCAATAACTTTAACCCAACAATATTTATGGTGGAGTTATTCAGGATTTTGACAAAGTGTGTAAATTCCAGTTTTAATTGCACTAGTATTCATTGCTCTGTTCTCTTGGTTTCTCTGTAACTTAACTGCATCCTCAAAAATAAGGTTTAATATAAACTTCCAACTACTGATATGTTTGTATCCCCTTCTTACTATATGTGATGGGGTCAAATATACACACAATTATATGAGTGGGAGATTTATTTATTTGTGTCCATTGCAGTTTCATCAATCATATATCAGTTTTGTCCAAAATGCAGTTATATAGTGATAATAGTGACTGTGTATTAACTATGTACATGGTGAAAAAGGTTAACTCAAACCAAACCTCTGTGATTTGATAAGATATATCATTGGCATTCCCCATCAATAAAATCCAGCTCAATGGGAAGGTTCCTTGTCATTTTAAGTAGTCTCTTCCTGAGCATCCTTTTGCAAGTGCTAATTAATTAATATATATATATATATATATAAAATCCCCGGGTGAACACCATTAAATCCCTGAGCCTGGGCTGTCATCATTTTCAATATGGATTATTTAAACTCTGCTATAGATAAAGGGGCTCCCTAAGATTAGGCCACAAATTAATTAATTATTAATTTATGAGCAAAAATATTTCATTTAGTGGCACCTTGCTCTCTGACATCTATAACTCTTTGTAATATTCCTTAAAACTCTCATTTATTGACTCAAGCCTCATCCAGACAATATTTCTCAAGGGGAAGGTAAGGTGGTTTGGCTTTTTCGCTGACCCGGTCAGTAATATTAATTTTCTCCTGAACAAATGTGTGTGTAATTGTTGACTTGCACCCCAGAAAAATAATTACAGTTGCAATTACCTCCTGTTTCCCCGTAAATTGTCTGTTCTGTTATTCAAATCTAATCCACAGCAAAGTGGAGCTTTGGAAATACACCAGTAATATAATATGGGCCTATTTGGGAAATACATCAGGAAGACCCTGTATGAGGTCATCATATGTGCTGTTTTAAGTAATGTATACTGTAGGCAGTATACATTTTGATGATTTTGTGCTTTTAACATTACTTTGAGTTAGCTTTAAGCAGCTTTCCTATGTTGTGTGCCAAATAATGTGAAGACAATTACTGAACTACTTTGCTTTTTGGATAAATACTAAATAGATTCCAGGGCATTTGTATGCGATGGACGCTGTAAATGATGACGGAGTCTCTCTGGTGCTGCCCTGTTGAGGCTTTTTTCCCAAGCATTGTCCTACCGAGTGTCCATTACATACCCCTTTGTGTGACTTTACATATGTTTTTAATTTCATTCAGAATGATGTTTTATCATAATTTTCCACTTATCAGCAATATTAATCCCATTGAAGTGGGACTTAAGGGTCCATGATGAGATCATACTGACAATATGTCAGAGTGATCCTATTTTCCTACTCATTAGTTCCCATAATGGTATTGATTGAATCTGTAGAAGATTATGGTCTGTTTTGTCAAAACATTATAGACATATGCCTTTACTAAAGAAAAAATACAATTCTTTCAGGATGAAAATTCATTCCATAACAGCTCTGGATGTCAAATTCATGTTGTTTTATTTATATTCCTGTTTTGGCTTGTCAGTTTTCCTTGTTTCTTAAAATGTTTCCTATCCATACAGTTGCCCATGCACAAATGTTCACTTCCAAACTACGGGTCTACATCCTTTACTATCAAAAGAGCCCCTATGCTTCCTTTACCACCAAATAAAATTTCTCTGGTGCCACAACGCATATTTTTTTGTAAATTTCAACTTAAACATTAATCAATGTCAAATTAATTCAAATTAAATTAATTAATTAATCAAAGCAGAGTTATTAACCACCCATAGCATTAACATAGTTATGTATCTAGTGTGTTATAGAAAAACCCTCAGAGTCCAGTTACCCATAGACCCACGATCAGGGACGTTTCAAGACACTCTGGGGGCCCTAGGTGAAAAAAAACCCCAAAACACGCTTTTGACAGCGTGCAAGTACCATGGGGCCCCTTATAATGGGGTTCCCGACGTGTCAATGCAGTGTCTTCTTCATGGCAAGACATTTAAGCTGGTTTCAGGTTATCGTTGCTGTCGACCAATGTAAATCGTTCTCTTTGTGGGCCCCCTTCTAGTTCGGGGCCTGAGGCAATGCCTAGTTTGCCTGCCCCGTTGCAACGCCTCTGCCCATGATCATAACATTATAACAGGCACATTATGTGTTAACATTTCGAAATCTTTTTCTTTTTTCTGGATAGGTCCCAATAAGATTTTTCTTCTCATTGGTTGAAACGTGTGACTGATTAATCAACCAATACTGATCAAGATTCCGCCCCTCCAGTTAAAGCACAATAAAATAATTGATGGTGTTAACGACTTAATGCGTTAAAGCAATAATAACATGTTAACGTGCCCTGCACTTATATGCATAGATATATATATATATACACCAATACATTTCATGCCACCTGATCAAGCAAAGTTTTTTTTCCACTAAATGTATGTTTCGTTGCTTCTTGTTTAGTCATAAATGTTGAAAAAATATTTTGAATATATACTATATATATATAATAATATACTAATCCTTTTTCTGCTGCTTCTCTGAGTCACATTCGCACCAGGTTAAGCATGCAGCCCAACAACCCTGGGTTTCTCCTGAGGGATGCCGTGGCATTTCCAACCCACATGAAATATACATTATAATCCTAGTAGCACGCTTTGGTTCTGCCCCCCCCCCCCCTCTCTTCTCTAACCACTTGGGAAACACCTAATCAACCAATACTGATCAAGATTCCGCCCCTCCAGTTAAAGCACAATAAAATAATTGATGGTGTTAACGACTTAATGCGTTAAAGCAATAATAACATGTTAACGTGCCCTGCACTTATATGCATAGATATATATATATATACACCAATACATTTCATGCCACCTGATCAAGCAAAGTTTTTTTTCCACTAAATGTATGTTTCGTTGCTTCTTGTTTAGTCATAAATGTTGAAAAAATATTTTGAATATATACTATATATATATAATAATATACTAATCCTTTTTCTGCTGCTTCTCTTAGTCACATTCGCACCAGGTTAAGCATGCAGCCCAACAACCCTGGTTTTCTCCTGAGGGATGCCGTGGCATTTCCAACCCACATGAAATATACATTATAATCCTAGTAGCACGCTTTGGTTCGGCCCCCCCCCCCCTCTCTTCTCTAACCACTTGGGAAACACCTGCAAAACCTCCATGCAAGGTGTCTGGTGGACATCCTGATCAGATGCACAAATCATTGCAACTTTTACATTGTAAAAAATGGTGTTGCATATGGTTGGGTCACACGGTTCACAAAAGCCTTAAATATTTGCTGAAAATATGGAGCACTTCACTTTCTAATCTTATCATAAATCAAAAGGTAAGTTGTCACTTCATTTTTTGTTGTTTTGATTGTTTTTTAACTGTGGCCAATTTATGGCCATTGTGAACGAGTTAAAGTCATGATATGACCCATATGCACAAAAGTCTGCTGTATAAATCATATACAGCTGTGAGGTGGCTATCTAACTTAACTGCCTTGCATATGCAAATTGTGGCTGCCAACTGAGCTAGTTCCGTTTTCACTCGTATGTGAAAATTCCTTTACATTTTAGAATACCTAATGTTGCTACATATAAAGGATAATAATAATGCCCTAAAATGTATTTTCCAGATACCACTCAACTCATTAATGGTATAATATGAGCTCAAACTAACTATTTGGCATATGCATAAAGATTTGGTTTCAAAATAATTAATAAACCAATGTGGATTCTTCTGATTTGTTAAGACTCATTAGCATTAATAAGCACATTTAAATGTAACACGCACACACTCACAACAAACGCACAGCTACTCCCACTCTGAGTCCTTTACATGTTCCTGCTAAATGAGGATATTTGGTATGCATGCCACCTGCGGTTCTGTGTTCTGCCAGATCAACTCGTCACCCATGAGGAAGAGACACTGAGTGGGATGTACTTGACCTGTGTCCATGTACGCCTCTGGGCTTGGTGTCGCTGGAGCACTGAGTAGGAGGTGGGAGTGAAATACATAATCTTTCGCTCCAGCAATAAAGCAGAGAAATCTCAGTCACACACCTACTTCAGACTACAGTTTTCTGTGAGAGGAAAATATAAAGACATTCTGTGACATATGTACAGAGTATTTTTTTTCACAATACTGTGGTGGTCAAGAGACAAAATCCTCTTACCATAAAACAACTTTTGTGCAGTAAATCTGGTGCTTTTGCTGTCTTTGGATGTGTGGGGCTTTAGAGCCATTTCCTGTCTATCCAGCCTTACCCATAGAATTGTGTATTTCATGTGCTGGCGCCAATTTAAATCTGGTTCTTACACCACTTACACAGGTGCAACAAAATAAAAAAGTCAGGTAGGTCGTAAAGAACGTCAGTTACGGACTGTAATGGTTTGGTTTCGAAAATGGGAAGCTCAAATACAAACAATGTTGCATTATATTGATTTGCATACAAGATATACTGAATGATATTCTACAATCATCTGATGTATGTTAGCTAATAAACCAACACTGGAAACATGTATAGCCCTGTGATTTTTGATGAGTGCCGACAACACACATATTTGCAGTGTAGAAAGGAATTATATCTGAACAAAGAACTGAGCTTACAGCAAGAAACTGAAAAATGTTCAGGGGTAAGTTGAAAGAACAGAGGGAAAGAGTTCATAAAAACGAGAAATTATAATGAGCTTGTGTGTTAACATGACCGCTACAAATACGGGACAATAAAAAGAAAAACCTACAATATCAAATTGCATGTCCGATAATCATTGGGCCAGACTAAACCATGCTCTGTTGTGAGTCACTCTGGTCGTATAATATTTTTAACACATAGCCTTGGGCTACAGGCCAGCCAGCATATAGAAATATGCAAGTGTATTTCATATATGAGATGGAATAGATATCTCTTGCAATATCAAAGTTGATATTATATTAGACTACATCTGTGTCTCAACAAAATCCAATCAATAATCTTCCTTTTGCTTTTTGCCTTCTTGCCGTGGTAATCTCTGTCTCACAAAGGCGATTTGTGAGAGATGTGTACGTGCTGAAGTGCCTTGAAGAGAGCTTCCATTTCTTTTCATGATAGATGTAATCTTAATGCAAGAGAGAGTGTGAAGATGTGAGGACGAATTAGGCTGTTTTAAGGAGGGCACATTCACACAACATCGTTAGCCAAATAAACTGATTGAGCTGGAGAAAGGCTTTGCCAGAGGCCATATCCATCTTATATTGCTAATGGTTTTATCATAACACTCATCCTTGAAAGTAACTATTTGTTGTATCCTTCCTATGTATTTTGGTGATGTTCTTGTTTCTGCATGTTATTTACGTTTTCTACCATATTTTGTGTGTCACACATTTACCTTTTTTCTCTTCTCTTTTTTTTGTTACAATAGTCAACTGGGTGAGAGAGGGGAATCATCTCGATGACAAAATTAATCCTGGGTAAAATGTTCATTTTGACTATAGAGATACCAAGGGAGTTCGGAAGGGCTATCCATCTTTCCAGATCCATTCTAATGCTATTCCATGCTTCTGAGTAATTATATGTTGCAGCGCGATTTAAATATGCAAGCATTTATATTCCATGGTACTTAAAGTTCTGCACAACTGGGACATTGGGTGGAAATTAAAAAAGTTAGCCGGCTCATGTAGGGGTAAGAGGGCAGACTTAGAGTAATTAATCCTAAAGCCGGAAAGACACCCAAACTCCTCGCAGATTGATAACAATTCAGGCATAGATTGAGTCGGATCTTTTCATGAAAACCAGAATATCATCTGCGTATAGCGCCACCTGGTGATGAGTGTCACAAACAGAAAAAGGTTGAACATTAGGTGATTGGCAAATCATTTGGGCTAGCGGTTCAAGGGAGAGAGCAAAAGGTTCGAGGGTCAGTGGACATCCCTGGTGGGAAGATCTGGAGACAGGGAATAGGGCTGAGGACAATTGTCCAGTGAGTACCAGAGCTGATGGATTAGAATACAGCACCTTAACCATATGTATAAAGCCATTACCAAAACCCATTTTCTTCAGTACAGGCCACAAAAAATAGCATTCTAGCCTGTCAAAGGCTTTGATTGCATCAAGAGATAGCACTGCTGTTAGATCTTTTTTGTCTACTGATGCGTCTATTAAATGGAGAAGACGTCTAACATTATCAGCAGCTAGCCTCGACTTTATAAACCCTGTCCGATCACAGTTAATTAATGTTGGCATATAATCCTGAATGCGCCTGGCAAGCACCTTTGCAAAAATGTTAAGATCTGAATTTAACAGACTTAGTGGTCTATAACTAGCACAATCTGTCGGGTCCTTATCCTTCTTTAAGAGTAAGGAAATCAAGGCTATGTTCACATCCCTCTGGAGGCATCCCATCTAAACCTGGTGATTTGTTTCATTGCATGTTGGTTACTGCATCTTTTAATTCCTCTAAGAAAATGGGATCATTAAGATGGGTGGAATCAGTGACTGTAAGCTGCAGTAAATCTAGCTATCTATTCCTATCAAACTGAACCCCTGACTCATATAGTTTGGAATAAAAGCTGTGAAAAGCCACATTTATTTGCCTTGGCTCAGTTGTGATATTACCATTCAGAGATTGAATGTATGTATGTATGTAATAGAAATTCTGAACTTTGTTTCATAATATAATGTTTTTCCTTTTGAACAAGTTCACGTTTCAATGCCGTTTGTTATACAGTCATTATTTAGCAAAATGGACTCTAGTTTAGCCTCCAGAGCCTGCATCTGGCCTTACACAAATGTGAAGAGAACAATATGTTGTTGCTCCTTATAAAGCCTTTGACTGCATCCCATAATATTGTAGGGTCCTCCACTGAGCCTATATTTAGGTCTATCAATTATTCCAATTGCGTAAGGAAATATTCTTTATACTTTCCATTTCCCAGTAGAGTAGAGTTGAGGTGCCATCTTGTGGCGCGCTTGGATAAACTACCCAAAGTGGCACAACAGAATACTCCTTTGGGGTCAGAGAGGGCAATAGGAAACATTACACTAGCAATTTTCTCAGAAAGTTGTGGCGAGGTAAATAAATAATCTTTCCTAGAAAAAGATTTATGTATGGCTGAGAAAATATTACAATCTTTTACCCGTGAGTTAGAAGTTCGCCATATGTCCACCGTTCCCAAACTGCCAGCCCAAGATTGCAGCGTGGCAGTAACAAACTCCTGATCTGCAGAGCCTGTCAAACTTGACCGTTCATTTGAATCCCATACTGCATTCATATCTGCTCCTGCCATGATAGAATAATTGGTTAATTCTAGCCTTTTTTGTGTTAAGGTATCATAAAAATCAAATGTATTTGGAGCAAAAGCAGAGATAAGAGCCACCTTTCTCCCACACATGCCAACCCTGGCAATCGTAGTCCTCCCTGCAGTATCTGCCCATATGTCCAGCCCCTTAACATTCAAACTATGTTTACATACAAAAGCTACTCCTTTGGTTTTTAGCGATAGAATTTATTAGCAATACGCCCCGGATCTTTGCTCAGCGGGTGTGTCTCTTGCAGGAAAGCCAGATTGACCTTCCGGCAGTGTATCATAGTGTGAACGCTCGTTCGCTTTTGAAGCGCATTCACTACATCACAGCTCCACACAAGAATAGACCAATCACCCATCAGACTGCACTGCTCTGGAAGCTGTCAACAATAAGCTTAGTGTGGTATCAGGTGATAAACAATTGTATCACCAAACTTGTAGACAAGACCAATATAAAATGAAGTCCCTCCCAAAATAAACATTCCGAGACCATGTGAACATTTCCCATAAGATAAGACAGAGACGAAATCAATTCCCCATGAATTTCCCCGATGACAAAAGCAAGTAGGCAAAGAAAAATAATAAAGAAAAATGAAACTTAGAAGACCTAAACAGTAAATTAAATGGACATTCCTAAATTGATCCGTGACATGTTCGGGCTGCAAAAGGATTAAACACAAACTTCAACCCAGAGTACGGGTGGTGCCCGCTTGCTTCTTCTGAATATCACTGTAGATACGATGAGCTCGCATTACCGTGCCTTGTAGATTACCTAAGGAGGGAAACCACTTCAGAAGCCAGTTTGTCAGAATTTGGATTGGTGTTAGAACCTTCCAGTCCTTCTGCTAGCCCAGTTATCCAGACATAGCATCTTCTGCTCCATTCCTCCATGTCCGCTAGCTTAAGTTGCATCAAGTCCAGCGTAGCCGCGTGATTGGCTAGCATGTCCAAGTTGTTCGACACATCACAGCCACCTTTACGGTGCTGATACTTTCAGTTAGTGCCACCAAGTCTGTTTGGATAACACTTAATTTTCCCTCCGTTTCCTTCCTCATCTGTTGAAGTTGGTGGAAGTGCGAGTTTAAGTAGCTCTGTTGCTTCTCCAGCTAACGCCTCCATATCAAAACTTTCTCTTGTTTCGGAACCATTGTTAGCAGGCGATGTTTTGCTCGATCTAGACATTGCCCAGAGTCAGCTACTCAGATAGGCTAAAATATTCAAAAAAACAAATAGTGTCAACGATCAAAAATAATCACAGAAAAAGCGACACTGGGTTGAGCTGGTCCAAATTATGCCACCATCTTGTCCAGCTGATCAAGTGACTTCCCATATACTTAATTTTTCCCTCTCATGTTTGTTTATTATCCTGTCTGCTCCCACATTCAGAAGCAACGTGGGAGCTACAGCATGTAAAACACGAGATTATTAATGTATCATCACATTTTCCATGATATGAACAGTATATCAGCTGCACTAATATCCGGGTCAGATGTGTATGTTACAATTAATATTTCATTTCCTTTGATTGTTCAGGGATATATCTGTGAGGTGCTTGATTATGACATGTGCTAACAGAATAAAAAAAATAAAGACATTACTTATAAATCAATCCATTTTTAGGAGAATATTTAGGATATCAAGGATCTGAAAGGGAGTCCTCTGATTTAAGTTGTTGCTACTCTGTTTACTATGTTGAATTAGATGAGAAGAGGGTTGACATTTTATTTAAAAGAAGTGTATCTAATTATGCTGTTCAGGACCTAAAAGGAAATTGACATTGTCATTCTTCTGAGTTTCTTTTAGTGGTAGTGAAACTAAATTATGTAGGGATATGAGCAGGGGCGTCACAACGGGGCAGGCAAACTAGGCAATTGCCTAGGGCCCCGCCCATTGCCTAGGCCCCCAAAGACGGCTGTTTACTTGTTCCACAGCGACAACAACCTCAAAGCCCCTTAAATGACTTGCCATTAGGGTGCACTGCAATGACACATTCAGAAACCCCCTTAAAGGAGGCCCCATGGTACTTTGCGCTGTCAAAAGCCCTGGATATGAGAGTATGATGAGGGAGAGCCTGATGTGACACACAGACACAACTACTGGCCTAAACAAATGTGTATTTTTGGGGAAAAGAAAAAACCCACAATTTACTTGTCTTAATCAGGTGTAGCGTAGAATATGCTACACCTACATATAATAATAACAAAACTATTATTGTTGATGGGTGATTGCACAATTCTTCTGTTGAAAATATCATACGGACATTATATCAAAATAAAAACTAATGCATGTCATAAAAAGCCAACCCCTCAAGTCACCATCCAGTTTTTAAACTGAAAGTCAAAAAATCAGAGAAAGCAGACATGGTTGCCTGCAGATAAGGATTGCATAGATTTTGAACCGTGGTCAATTAGTCAACATGTTTATTAATGTAACCATGACAGCCGAAGCCTTACCTCCTTATTTCCTTTAAATCGTGCAATTTCCCAGATGTTGAAGCTGGTGGTGTCTAATTTATACAATTGTGGGTCAGTATGCCATAAGCAAAACGATGCTGTGCAATATGGATGGTCATCATTAGGATATTAGTGATACAGTCAAATGTGACAATATAAACCTCCCCTGAAACGGCATTTTCCATCTTTGCTACATTGTACACAGTATTTCAGCGTATCTGTTCACTGTATTGGCTCTCTGTTTTGTTCATTATGTTGATTTAGGGTTAATGAGAAGCAGCTCTTAAAACACTGCACACTTAATGTCCACCACGGCAGACAGTTATAATGTAGTTAGCGACTGGACAGTGAGCCAACCCACTGTCAGAAATATTTGTGGGACTGTTCCGAAAATTAATTTATTGATGTGTGGCCACCAGAAAAATCTGCTCTCAATAATCGTGCTACTGGCCACGTATTAAAAACCAATATATTTCAATGGGGCGGGTTAATCGTTCTGCACACACGTTATTCCAGCATCTGTGTGCAACCAAACTGTGCCCTTTTATCCGTTGTTTTCTACCTTGTCCTTATTTTTATCTCAAACAACATTCATCTGCAATTAATCTGACTTCGGACCATATTCTTTTGCAATTGATCTGACTACATACCTAGGCTTCTCAGCACCTTATACAGTGAAATGATGTTGCTTATCTTGTGTTTATGTTTATGCTCCTGGATATAATAAAATCCAGTTCACATGACTAATGAGAATTCTGACTGATGAAATGGGCCGAAAAATGTGGGACTTGGAGAGTATACTTATAATTTTCTGTATAATTGACGATAACACTGTACAATGCCACATAGTATTCTTAAGGACCGTAACCCATCAATGCCTGTGATGTAACAATGTAGAGCCACCATAAAACGTCATGATTCCTGCAGTGATATCCCCTTCAAATCAAGTTTCCCTTAAAATTGCAAGTGTAACAATGCTGGTCATCAGAACTCCTTTCACACAAATAACTAGTGAAGGGGGCTCAACCTATTGCATCTTTTGCCTCGTAATTTAAAACACCTTTTACAGACATCTGCACTCATTCTCTCCCACATTTCTCAACTCTTTGGCCTCTCATCCTTGAGACAGCCGTCACCTTGCAGGAAGCCATGGTTGTGCATGTAGGATTGAGTCAATAAAATGTATTTTTTTTTTCAGCTGTCAGAGGGCATACACTGGACATTCACTGGTCATTCACTGCTAATGTGGCATTTAGATTGGAGTTGTTGCTCTCTGTGTATTAATATAGATAGTGAATAGATCTGGCTTTTTCTCTGTTTCCCAGGTAACCGAAACAAGGACTGGTCCTCTCGGCTGCAGTAACTACGACAGCTTGGATTCAGTCAGCTCCGTGTTGGTGCACAGCCCAGAAAATAAGATCCACCTAAAGGGTAAGGCTATATAACACACGCACACACACATATACACATTCTGTCACATATGTTCATCTTAAATTAAAGCGTGCACACACAAAGAGAAATAAATGTCAACCAAGAAGGAAAGGTCCTCAGAGAGAATAGTATGTCCCCTCCTCCTTCTCACACGTGCACGCACGCATGCGCACACACACACAAACACACACGTTCACCATCTCTATCCACAGCACCACCAAGACTCTCTCCTCCTGTGTGTAGTAGCTGGGCAGGATGACCCTTTATTTTACGCTGCAGTGGTTTATATGTCCGCTCTACCTGACTGGCCCTCACTCTCCAGGGGAATCTGTTATCTTACCAGGCTTTAGATGGACTGTGTCTGGCCAAAGCAGACCCCAGCCTTCACCCACACCTGGAACAAGTAAAGCTCAGATGGTTGTCGACAGACCAACCTTATTTTGATAAAACTAACACTACTACAATATATTGGTGGAATAAAATAAAATACTCTTTGAAATGAGGTCGTGCTACAGAACAAGTCCTGGAAATAATTGTGTTTAATTCAAAAATCTTGTTACACATTACATCAAACATTAGAAACAAAATATTGAAGTTTAGTGTTGTGCTTTGCAGGGACAGACTCGTTAAAAGTACCTAAAGAAGTATTATGAACTATATTTAATTGGTAAAAAAGCCACACCTTGATTAGTTGTTTGGAATAGTGGGAACAAATCTTTTTTTAGGCATATTTATGTTTTACATGCAGACAGGAAGGAAATTGGTTTAATGAGCCACTCAAGGAGACTTCAATCGCTGGAGGACACACATGCCTTTATTTTCAAGATGACAGAAGAGGTGTTTCCTTTTTGATGAGCGCAGGTAAATATAATTTGTCCGCGTAGAGGCTGCTTCATCTCAGTAGTGATCTGTGATGATACATTTTAGAACAGATTTTGCTGATATACATGTGCGGGGACAATTTTCTCAGCAACTTATTTTAATGTCAATTGTATGTTTTGGAGGGATTGAAATGCAGCTTTCTGATTTTACGCCCAAAATCATTACTTTTACAGTGGATAATATCATCATACTACATTCATTATGTTATTGAACTCATTTATTCACATAATTATATTGCTGCCACAGCCTTCATGACTCTGTCCCTTGCAGTATACTGGCTCAAGTTTCTATATGATATGCATGTGAGACGGTCAGGACAATGTTTTCAACCAATTATCTGTAGCTTTTAAGGCCAAGAGTACACATGTGAGAACTGGACTGACTTACCTTTTTTATTTTTCATGTGGCTATAGGAGAACAGTCTTGCGGGAAAACAATTAAATCATCAACATATTTAGAAGGCATACAAAAAGAAAATTAAAATACCATTATGCTCCTTGGCCACCCCTACTTTCCTTAAGGTGAAATCACCAGAAAATGTTTCGCAGGTGGAATTGGCTGAGGTTAATATAATAACCATTTAACACATTTTTCTAATATCATTCAAATATTTGCTTGATGAGATTGTATCTCAGCTGCACCTAAATGCCCCCGATAGGAAACAACTCTGTGTTTTAAAAACTCAGCTAATGAACCTTGAGGATTGTCCAAACTTAATAAAAGCATAATGAATTAATGAAATGAATGATCATGATTAGATTCTGACTCTTATTCTGATTGCCTCTAACCAGTAGAGGCACCTGCCCGACCCACTGTAAGAGAGCAGAGCACAGACAATACATAAATACAAAAAAAAAATCAGTGAGATTAAAAAATGGCAGATACTTAGATGTTTTTACATATGACTTGGTCTTTTTTTTTAAGCTGCTTTCACAAGAAATGTGTTTAGATATCTCATTTGTCAGAGAGAAGTTGTATTTGTTGTATATTGAACCCTGTAGAATTTGCCAGTGGTAGATCTTCCCTCTTGTAAGGCGTACTGGTTAGTAGATAGGGGTGTGAGGAAGTATAAAATACCTTTACATTGCATAACTAACGGTGTAATGTATGGTGTTTTTGCTTTATGGTGGTTTTCTTGAAAGAGCAATGGAGAAAGTGTAATCGCACCAATGTCCGAGAGTAAACTCTTCTTCTTATTCCAGCCTGATTCTTCTTATTCCACCTGGGTTTTCTATTTAACTGGAATTTCAGAATGTCTTTCCCCTGGAGCCCTACCAACATAAATTAGGTCATGCAAGTTTTTTTTTTTTTTTTTATATGTTTTTGTCATCATAGGGATGAAGATTTGGTCATTCTTCCATTCCTCTTAATCATATGTGTAAACCTCTGCAGTGTAACAGTAAACGCCACTCTGCACAGCCTATTTGTGTTGGTACCTTTGCACAACAGCAAAATCTAAAGGAAAAAGAAACATTACACTTGATTGGAATCTTGTATTATTTAAAATAATATATTTTTCTTTATAGTCTCCATATGGTACAACACTTCACTGTTTCTCACTCATTCGGATCTATGTATATAGTTCATTATAAATAGTTACTTGCCCTTAAGAACCTTAAGACTTTGCCTGTGTGTGTGTGTGTGTGTGTGCGTGCGTGCGTGCGTGCGTGCGTAAATTCAAAACCTCTTCTTCGATGCCAATAGTGGCTACCTATCCCTCATCATTAAAGCTAACGAAACAGCTTTCCTTTAGCCTTGAGTCAGAGCAATGCTTTGAAGTGGACTGTGGAGAAGCCATTGTTGTCTTGAATGTTTTGGCAAAGCAAAGCCTTTAAAATGAAACCTCTTCTGTCGTTAGTTGTGCAGCTACTTCGCGTTTGTCAACGTGTGGGAGGCGCACTTGAGTATAAGTGCATTTACGACACATCCAGGTGTCCTGAAAGCGCAACCCAAACAAAAACAAAAAAGGACTGTATGGGGAGGTACAGGGACAAAAAAATAATGCATCACTTAGCTTGGATAGCCTTGCACAGCAACAAACACAGCACACAAGTTGGGGGAAATGTATCCTCTGGAGAGCCAGATGTTTGGGGGGCTGGGGTAAGTGCTCATGGGCATTAGGTAGAGTCTCTTGGGTTACTGGGCGGGTTTCATCCATCTTTCCAGGGGCCTTCTAGTTGGATGGGTGTCAACTCCGCCACAAGTCCACCTCCCCCTCAACGCCCCATGACTGATTGGGTGTGGACACAAATCTACGGAAGAGTACAACTTGATGCACTTGTATGACTGGTGCTGATCGACAAACCAAAGAATCAGACAGAACAAAGTCCTTGTCCTGCTTATGAGTCATCCCGAAAAACAGTGCTTGGTTATTTAAGACTAGTTTATCAGACTCAAGAAAAAAATGAAAGCTGAAATTTGGTTTACAAAATGCTGAAACTATGCTAAAATGTGCGCTACGTCGGTGCGGTCATACGCCTCCCTCCCCGCAAAGTAGCGCGTCTAGCTGGTTTCTCCTGAGGGAGTTGTCGGCTGGGACGCACCTGCGGAGGTCTGGGGCGGGGATCCTCCGTTCAGTCGTCTGGCTACCACCTTTTGTGCTCGACAACCTCTCTGAACATATAACCTAGCGGATGCGGCGGGCTAGCCCTGGCTGCTCTGCACGGCTGTGTCATTACATTGAAAAGTTTGGACCCCGGACGGGTCTTTTTCCAGGAAAAAAAAATAAAAAATCTTATATTTGGGTCAATATGGTGCTAAATGGGACTAGACTAAAAACTAGACTAAAATGTCATCAGTTTTCGTTGACTAAAACTAGACGAAAATAGTCAGGGATAATTCTGACTAAAATAAGACTAAAAACTAAAATGCTCATACTTTTAGTCGACTGAAACTTGACTAGACTAAAAAGAGTATGAATGTGACTAAAACAAATACTAACTAAAATGACAGCTTGACACAAAGACCAGACTAAAACTAAATTTAAAACAGGCCGCCAAAAACAACACTAGTGTGGCACAGACAGTCACAGACATTTTCAGTCATACAACACTGCTGTTCTTTCACAGTCTGTTAAGGAACCCAGTGAGAGAAATAATAGAACAATATTTTTTTTCTCCCAATGTCAACGTATAGGGGGTTGAAGTAGTTTCTCAATGTATTGGCTTTTGCAGAAGGATTCCAGGAAAACCTGTGAGACATCCTCCCCAGAGCGGCCCCAAACATGGCTTTAGATCCCTGCTTGAATCCCATCAATAGCAGGGATAGAAATAGCAGGACATGGCTCCAGGGATATATGCCTTGGTGACACTTTTGAGTTCCCCGCAGGTGAGAGATTTATTAAGTGTCTCTCCCGTTAAGGTCTGAGTCAGGGCAGTCGCTAAAACACAGTTTGAGCACACCACCTGTCTATGTAAAATGAAGCACATATATATTCTTCACCAAATTTCATAACTGTGCCTCCTCTCAAATCCCTAGATGGCAGTCTTTCCATGTAAATTTGACAATATTCACAAAACCTACGCTCACAGGCATGCTCATCTAATTGCTTGGTTGGAGAAAATACTCTAATTTTAGCTTTCATTCAAATGTTCCAGGATGTGACTAATTTTCAGCTAATCCCCCTCTGAGTTTTTGTGAATCCTTGCAGTTCAGAGAGTCATGTTGAAGGCCCCTTTCCACCAAAATAAGCCTACCGTATGATTCCCACATCAGCAGCATGCATAGACTTAATTTCAATAATAATACCAATATCACAAAAGGGTTATTAGTCACCATAGACACATGTGAGAGCAGATGAAAAGTGCATGATGAATATGAATAGTAATTTCCGAGAAGTGCTAATGTGCCACTGCAATAATCACATGGGAAGCTAGAAGAGGACTCATTTCCTGGCCAGTTCCTGTCAAAATGATTTACTTTACTACTGCAATATCAAACCAAAAAATGCATCACATGTGTACAGCAGACATTTTCACTTTCATCTGAGTCGGTTTATTGTGATACCACAAGAATGTGTTTGTTTGTCCCTACCCCCTCTGTTACTGCTGTGGCAAAACAAAAAAATGAAAGTGTGAGCGTCCGTTGCTCACTTGAGGGTTTAAAGGATGGAAGAAGAGGATTTGGTTGCAAATAAGGGTTTTAATTCATGCCCCGAGTTAAGGCCACAGCAACTTCAAAAAAGGAGGCTCTAAACAGTCCTCAAACAAAACAAAAACATGAGGCTCCACACAGTCCTCAACAAAACAAAAACACATTCAGCACGCCTCTATTGCTGGAGGAGTGTGGGGCATTCACTCTGTCTTCCTCCCAGGACCAAGCCTACTGCAAGAGACCAGAACCAGGGTGACCACATGCTTTTATATTGAGTGAATTGATTACCTGATTCCTGTCAGCTGTCTGTTCTACGGGCTGCCACTCCCCTCGCTCACTTGCAGCCGGCACTCTAACCACACCCCACTGCCACAGAAAGAAAGTAAGAAATAAAACCGCAAGATGGAAGTGCAAGAATAAGTGGGCAATTCACTGGTGCTGGGAAGGGGGCAGTTTGCAAAAAAAGCAGACACAGTACACAAACACTGCAAGTCTTACAAAAGCTTCCTGCTGGTTTCTAACAGGAGATGATGCATTTTTAAAATCAATTTTGGGTCTGATACCGTGCAGTCATGAAACTTTGGCATCATAATAAGCATATCGCTGATCTCTAAATGTAATATAAATCATGATGGGGTGAAATTGAAAACGCAAGGTTAAACTGCGTTTCTCACAGCATGAGCATTTTATTTGGATTAAAAATCTGTAGGTCGGGTCCAAAATCTTTTCATAACAACACAAAACAAGTGTTTACATGTTATAGTATATTGTGGATGTTCTCACTTCATAAATATTCTTCCGTTAGCAAGTGATACCCAGGCTAAAGGAAACATTGATTACAAACTGTGAAACAGTAGAGAGAATACGTAAGTCAGTGCAATGCATGTGCATTAAACCAAAATTCGTCATATTTTCACATTGTTAATTGTCACAAACATTGATCCAACTACTTGAAAGCGATGAACAAAATTAGATGTTTGGAGGTCAAACCTACATTACATCAAATTATGTATTGTTTTCCTATTCACAACCATATTACTTTAGATGTAGATTTTGACAAAACAAAGAACATTTTACCAAGTTCAATGGCACCCCTATTTTTATTTTAAGTATTTATTGTGCTTTTATGATGCTTTTGAGCCTCTTAGTTAAAAAAGGAAGAGATATTCGGGAACAACTACAGGCTACATGGAACAGCTGGTCGTTTATGGAGACTTTAGATGTTTGTAGGCTCTTGGTGACGTTTCCCAAAACTGTTAAAACCATACCACAGGACCGACTTTAGTCCTTATTGTGTATGTACCAACAGTACCTTTAGCAAAAGCGGCCTCTGAAACTGACATGAGGATACAATAATAAATGTTCTTGTCTGTGAAACAAGGCAATGTTACACAGCTGACGTGGCTTCACAAATTAGCAAGGAAACAGTGAGCCTTTTAAATGTGGTTAATTGACTCTTCTCGTCAGGCAATAGCCCACCAATATAATAGACACAGCCAGCTGTTGTCTTTGCATGTGTCATTTCTATTTGCTTCAACCATGATAAGACATGTTATTAGTGTCCGTATCTCTATGCAATATTCACTAATGATAGGAAGCAGACTGTGCTGCAGATGTGCACTCAAATAGCGGCATTCCAATGTGTATATCAATTAGAGCTGTCAGTTTGGTGTTATAGACTGAACGCGTGACATAACTGAATATTGTGTTACATGTTTCAAAATGTAAACTCAAGGACTGTTCAGTCGCAGTTTGAGAACATGTGCCTTTTGAAACAAGATTTTCCTCCTATGTCGTAGTAGTTGCTAAGGCTATGATGATTGTTGCTTATAAGGAGATATATTTTACAACATGCGGATGTATTAAAAATGAATTAACCTGTGAGAAATTGCATGGCAAGTGCCAACACTATGTGAAGAATGTCCTTTCATAATGTTCTATAACATTAGGAAAGACATTTAGGCATTTTAAAGCTTATATGCAGTGCCACAACTTTAAGCATCACAAAAATATCATGTTTGACCAGCTCACAAAAAATAACAAATACTTAATGAAGAAGAAATCCCATAACATGTTTTCTTTCTTTTTTCCTTTCTTTATTTCTTTCAGGCTTGCAAGATGTCCTACCGGAGTTCCTGCGTGGGCGTTTTGTTGAGGCAGCCCTCAGCTATGTTGCATGTAACTCAGAGGGTGAGCTGCTCTGCCGCAACAATGATTGCTGGTGCAGATGCTCTTCACGCTTCCCAGAATGCAACTGTCCCTTCGCTGATATCAAGGTCATGGAGGAAAACCTGGAGAAGAGCAAAGAAGCCTGGAGCAGCCTCAACCAAGAGTTCATGCAGTCAGGTAAAGGCTATGAAACTTGCTGAGTTACTGGTAGACACGTTCCTTATGAGGAGGTTGTGCTGAATGAGCTGCTAGTTTGGTGGCAAAGGGACTTCATCAGTTCTTGTAGTTCTCACAGTTGTATATTAGGAGTTGGTCCCGCAAACCATGCAGCTGGGGGCATTAGTTTTCCTTTACTTGCCATTCCAGAGGAAGAAAGCCCAACATGCAATTCCACCAATCAGACCTCAATGTTCAAACCTGATGGAAATATGACATTTCTGTGGGTTTCATGTGTTGGATTTTGAAATTGGCAAAACATGAGTTGACCTTTGTTAGGAAGTACTTGAAGGGAATGCAGTGTGTTCATATTAAGCTTACCAGTGTTATTTGTCTAAGAAGCATTTACAAAACCCTAATAGCGGTCATTTAGGGCAATAAGGAGCTGCTAGATGAAGAGCTGCAGATGACTGGCTGCACATCTCTGACTTCTCAGCCTGGTTACCATTATTTTTTTATGTCCCCTGTATTCCAACTCAGACAGCCTGAGGTGGCACCGAAGGTTTTATATTGAATAGGAAAGATGAGGCGTAGGTGGACTGAGATTGCGTTGCATAAGATTGTTCCACTCCCAGTTCACCATATAGCTCGTCAACATGCAGCCGTGGGATGGTGATGATTTATTGCTCCAAGGTGGTTTGTTGTGCCTCAATAACATTTATGCAGCGTGCGCCTGTGAAGTGTTCCTAACTGTGTTCGTAATCGCTTGTGATATTGACAAACAGCGTGCTGTCATCAAGGACGTGTAGAGAAAAGTTCAGCTGCTGCTCATTTTCTTTGTACTAGTCTCTACTACTGCATTCAAGACAAACCTTGTGTGTGAGGTGTGAATAACTTCTGTATGCTGTACGTTGCTTATGTTGTTGTCTGTAGGGCTATTCAGTATCAAGCCTTTGAAGGGTATTGTATGGGTAGGTTGCAAACTGAGCTGTTGGAGTGGAGACAGGTAGGGAGAAAGTGTCCTTATCTATCAGCAAAAGAACATTTATCTTTCACTGTGATAGTTTGTCAAATAAGCCAAAGGGAATCCAGAATCAGCCCTATACAAGATGAAAAATAGAAAATAAATACATTTAAATTAATAAATTTCACTGCATACAATTACCAAAATAAAAAATCCAAAAATATGAAACATTTCCTTTGACTTCAATAATATTGTTATATGTTATTTTTAACATATAGCACTTTATATTAAAATTGGACACACTGTCTTTCATAGCACAATAGACAACTAATTATTGTCTCCAATATATTGTTAGCAATAATAGTTTGATTTATCAACATGTAGTGTTACTTATGGGACTGGTTGAAATGTTGGGCTGTTTAATGTGTTGCCTTGTGAGAGTTCAAACGGGTTAGGAGAAATGTTAAATTGTAATTAATAGAATGTAAGCAAATACGTCATTGTTTTTATAGACAGATCTAGTGACGAATGAGTGAGTGGGGGGAGTGTGTTCTGATTGGGCAGATGTTTTTTGGGAAGGGAGCTAGAGAGTAGCAGTGGACCTGAAGACAGAGATTGTGTATTTTTGCATGTGGCAGAAAAGGTGCTGTACTATATACTATATACTAGTACTAGTAATACTATGTACTATATACTATATCACCAAATTGTAAGATCTGAAGAGTTACAAAGATATAAATATTTACCATTAAAGGGGTGATAAGAGGAAATTTAATGTACATTTGCCATTAATACTGAATATCATAAGACAGTACATTTGAGGCTCATTTGTAATTAAAAAGATGTCTTTGCGGTAAGAATCATTTATAATGAACTTAATTGAATGTTATAATTGAAGAAAAGTTATTTTTAAGCATTTCAATTATCTATGCCTCACAATATTACAGTGTGGAACCCAGCCAGTCGTCTTTTTTTCGCTCACTCTTTGATACTGCTGCATTATTGATATAATAATATGTGACAAAGTTTTCGAACCAGTGTGAAAGTCATGTCTTAGCATGCTGAGAGATGGAGGCCCCATCAGGTGTATAATCTCATTCTCCTGAAATTCATTTTTAGGAAGCTGGGCTTCATCCACATAATTCATCACCAAGAGTGAGTCACAGATGTGATTTAATTAAGCAGCGATGAACAAGTCGTATGTCACATTCTGAAGTAGCTTTTTTTGTGTTTTTTTTATGCATCTGAACACATCACCAGCTCACTTGATGACTTGGCAGGTGTAGGCAAGATTTTATTCGAGACAATTTTCTGGCAGCTTTTCTCTAGTTCAGGGTTGTGTGTATGAATATTTGTGTGTCTGTGTGTAACAGAGAGGGCAAGGACAGAACCAGGTATATGACTCATATATTTGGGGCACCTCAATCTGTTTACATTTTCACATTATGGGGATTTTGTTGTCCTAATGGGGGCAAAAGGCAAGTCTGCACCCTAAATCGTAAGTATGCAGGAAACAGTAAGAGAGTTTGGGAGAGGAATGACGTAATGGCTCCGACATGCTATGAGTTGAACCCAGGGCCTGCTGCTTGGCATACTGTATGTGCAGAGGTGCACATAAGTTTTTTTTCGTAAGTTACTCAGATGAGCACCAAAAGGCAGTGTTTGGTACCCGCAGCTCATTTCACTGGATTGAAATGCGCTGCCAAGGTGCGGCCCCCCGTCTCCCTCCGTGCACAGCGTTGCATCTCGCCGGCCTCTCCGGATGGTCATCGGCTGGGAAGCACCAGCGGAGGTCAGCGGCGAGGGTTGTCCGGTTGGTCTTCCGGCTCTTGCCTTGCTGGCTTGACCCACTCTCAGAACCTACAATGCAGCGCGGATGTGGCGATGTATCCGCGGAGAGCAATAATCCACCAACAATCTTGTGTGTGTTGTTGATGGGGGTGCGACCATATGTGTTGACGGGGGTGAACAATCAGGTCTGAAAAGGTGCTTAGTGACACAAGTGACAGTACGCATTCCAGATTTTTTAGTGCATGCGTACCAGTTATGTGCACCCCTGTGATGTGCCCAATGTGCAATAAAAATAATAATATGAATAATAATAATGACAATAGGTGTTTGTATAGCACCTTTCACACAAGAATTGCAGCTCAAGGTGCTTTACAGCAGTCGTCCCCAACGTTTTTATCACCGCGGACCGGTCAACGCTTGACGCTTGGGGGGAGGGGGCGGTGTACATAGATTTTTTTATATTGTAACTACAATAATAAATGTGAAACAACTCAAGTGGCTAAGCAGTTTTGAAGGCTTCATTGCCTCATTAGAGAGCCGGTTGCTGCATATTATGCAGAGCAGGCTTGGTGTGTGGGAATCACCTGTCGCGATAAATCCATATTTCAAGTAGGACTCAAGTAGGACACTGGGCCTTTTCCCCTTCGCAAAGAAACTTTCCAAAGACGTCTGTTTCTTACTCATTTTGCTAGCTTCTGGGTTAAATTTTAGCGCTCAAGTTACTGCGATGACACCGAGAGAATCCGGTCATTTTTCAAAATGAAAGATTTTTCAAAATAAAAGATTGTTCAGACTCGGAAATAAAACAGAAATAATTAATTATTTCTTGTGCGGCCCGGTACCAATTGATCCACGGACCGGTACCAGTCTGCGGCCCGGGGTTGGGGACCACTGCTTTACAGAATAAAATTGACTACTAGTAAAATATACTCGATCAATAAAATAACAAAGGATCTTAATGTTCTTGAAGGTTTTAAGCTGTCAAGGGAATTAGTGATGTAGCTTGGTGCTTATCCATTTAGGGTATGTCAGGAGGAGGACCTTAACAGCCACAGTGCAGAGCGGCTGAAACTGAGTAGTCGAGTTGCAGAGTATTGAATTAGCTGAAGTGAATTTCTGTTTTTGGGATTCCGTTAAAAACTGCATTGCAGTATTCTATTTGGCACGGATACGTTTCTCAGTGTCTTTTCGGTTTAGTAATGGTCCCACTTAGGCGATGTTTCTGAGGTGAAAAAAGGAGATTTTGTTACCTTGCTGATGTGAGGGCTGAAACTTCTAGTCTAAGATGACACCAAGAGATGTGACGTCAGGTTTGATCCAAGTAGTCAATCTCTCCAGATTTTTTACCAGCATTTCTCTTTTTGCTTTTGGGCCGATTTCAGTTGTTGCTCATCCATGTTTCTATTGCCAAACGACAGTTAGTAATGGAGGTAGTGGCAGCCGCATCATTTGGCACTTCGGATAAATACAGTTAAATATTGTCTGCATATTTGTGGGAGGTTATTGTGTTTTCTGATTATGTCACCAAGTGGCATGTACAGTTAGCATAATAACGGGCCGAGGCAACTTCCCTGTGGAACCCCATAACAGCTACCATGTTCTTTGGACATCTCGTCACCAAGACTGACGTAGAACCTTCTCCCTTTGATGTATGTTCTTAACCAATTTAGTACATAGCCAGAAAGACCAACCCACTTTTCAAGGCAATCTAGCAGGATATTGTGATAAATCGTGTCAAATGGTGTACTTAAATCTAGGAGGATAAGAAGAGAGACTTTACTCTCACCATAGCTTAGTCTGAGGTCACTTACTTTTGTTAGAGCAGTTTGGCTTTTTCAGCCTTGGGCCTCAATTTGGACGGCTTCATAACAAGTGGTATGTCCGGCTTGTTCTGGTGAATGGAGTCCCCACAATGGTCAGGTTCTTCTCAAGGAGCTTCTCAGCCGGAGGGATACTGGTAAGGACGTTTTCCATTGTGATGTTGAGACCTTTAATTGAAAACAATACAAAACATTTGGTCAATTTACTTAACATGCAATTCTCTAAATTCTAACACTAAAATACTGAACGCATTACCTATTGTATTGCATCCATTCAGATGTTTTGCATATAATTAAATACATTTCCCAACATGGTGTAATTATGAATTAAATACACAATGAAAGATTGGAAAAGTAATATAGGTATTGCTTTAGAACTGCAAGTGAATATTGTTGGATGATATTCTGTCATAGGTTCCTCTGAACCAAATCCCCTGGCTGTCTCCCTGTGTAGATCATTCCGTCAATTGCATAAGGCACCCTTGCATCACACATCAAGAAGATTTTAATTCAATATTTTGGGGACTGGCTTGGCATATATTGCAAGAACTTGCACCTGCCCCGGAATGGCACAAGCTGCTCATCTATGGTGACAGTCACTGGGGATGAACACTCTTTTGCAATATGCCAAGAAACAGTCCTACACATACCTGAAAGCCGCCCTGCTCCTCTTTTCATCAAACCATAAGAGGTAGCTGATATCCTCATAAGAGGTAGCGGATATCCTCATATCTTCTGAACCACATTATGGCCAAACAAGTCCCAGGCATCTTTCAGTCAAATGGCTGTTGGACCAGATGCAGGTCCTGGGGTGGATGTTGTGGGTTTTTGTTCTGCTGTGAGTAGGGGAATGCTCGTTCCAGTAGGACCTCTTTTTAGTTAGTCTGTTGGCCTGGGTCTGAGTTTCTTCTTCAGTGGACTCATCAGGCGAGTCTTCTGATTCATCAAAGGAGTCTTCTTCATAGAGGAGGAGGAGCTGGATTCCTAGAAAAGCCCACAACTCAAGCTTGACCCTGTTGCACATTGTCTAGGTCATCATGAGATGTCTGACTCATAATCAGGATGAAGGATTTCCTCATCTTCCATATCCTATTCCTCATGCAGAATCATCTCTCAGACAATATGAGCCTGAATTCTGGAAAGACTGCGACCAGCAATACTAACACTGTGGATAATAAGAGAAAATCTAAATATTGTTTTCAACAATTGGTTTACAAGACAAGTGTAACAAGTATACAGTATACTGTAATATTGTATTTGCCCAGCTAGCTAGAATAAACATTGAGGGCCTTGCTAACATTAGCTAGAATAGAATAACATACACTAACAGTAATTGGCCAGTTCCTCCTGTGCCATTTCTCTTTCCTACTAGTAATGGAAGAATGTGTGATGATCAAAAATAAGTTATTTGAGGAATAACCGAAATTCTGAATCATTAAAGTAATTGATTGCAAAGATATTTACAGTTAAAACTCATCCTGGTCACTTTTGACCTAGGTCGTGTATCAAAGGGTTTTAAACATTTCTGTAGGAATGGGATCAATGCATGATGTGGAAGTATTACACTCAGCAGCAGTCCTGCAGAGCTCACCCAATGTGATGTTTGTGAAATTTCCCATAGATACAACACAGGGTCGGATGGGATTGTCAATGGTTAATCCATAAGTAATTTTGTTGTTAAAAAAAATACGGCTAGTTCTTCACACTTGTGAAGGTTGTGGTGGGGAATTGGGTGGATTGAGCAGCTGGTAAATGGTGGAAAATAAAACTCTTGCATTTTTGCGTTGTTAGTGATCATTTTGAGAAATGGTCTCTCCTTGCCCAGCCTATTACTTTGTTGTACTCAGTCATGGCTTCTTTGTGAATCTCAATATTAATTGATAATTTCATTTTCTTCTGTTGTTTCTTAGCTCTTCGTTCGATGTGTAGATGATGAAGGAAACCACCGTTGATACTGACTTGGTTAAGAATAAGTTTATTATAACAGCTTCAGACAGGCAAGCCATGGTCAAGCCTGGGAGAAACGGTGGCCGAATCATTGTCTCCTTGACCTTCGATCAGGTTATCTCTGAGAGAAGAAGGGAGGGCCGGATACTATATTCCACTCTGGTTCCTCCTCCAACATAAACTCTTTTCATTATTATTTGGAGTAGACACACCTGTTACAGGTGAAGGCACTATACTAGGGTTATTTAATGTTCATATCATCAATATAATGCAAACGATTCAGACACTACAATTCCATTTTCTCTCCGCTGCTCTGCATTTGTTCTTTTCAGTTTTTTTTTACCCCGTTTTCATTTAGCAATGGGGAGACTCTATCTGTTGACCTTTTTTTTTGCTTTCAGTGGAGCAAGCGAGTATAGTACATCTCGAAGCCTCTTTAAACTACGAATTCCCCTTTTGCTTTGATTGATGGTATTTGGGTATTAAATATTACACAGTGATGGTCAGACAGAGGTAATTCAGTCACTAAGATATTATTTATATTTAACCCAGTTGTTTTAACTAATTGCCATGATGGTGGGTGAGACAGATACCGTATATGCTGAGTTAAGGCAAAGCTTAACTCCTGGTCTGGCCCTGGTCTGGTCTGGTCTGGTCTGGTCTGGTCTGGCCTGGCCTTGCCTATTCTAGTCTAGTCTAGTCTAGTCTAGTCTGGTCTGGTCTGCTTCTGCGCTGTCAGGTTACCAAATGTGTCAAGCTTACGGTTCGTGAGCTTTGAGTTTGCGGTGATAGAACGACTGGGACACGGCGCACAGCGCCGCTTCCTCCGGCCGGAGAGGTGGCCCTGCATGGGGGGAGAGTGCGCGCTCACACACACAGGTGGGGGAGAGAACTGGGAGAGAGGTCGGTTTGCTCGTAGCTATTGGGTTGGCTCACAGAGACGTGACGTAAGAGCTTGTCTATGTATGTTAAATTTATTTAGAAATTAATTTGTGACCATAGTATTTTTTTGCATTCATTCACCCACTTATCCTCATTTCAGCAGCACTTGGCTTTTAAGTATAGTGCTTTTTTATGCTGCATATTAAATGTATCTCGAAAGATGCACTGACATTGTTGAGGGGGAAAACAAGTATCTGTGAGACTTGCTCTGCTGATGTGTTTTTTCTTTCTTTCAGGAAGGTACGTTTTTGCTGTTTGTCATACTAAATGAGGCCTTTAAGTACTTTCAGAGACTGTGTGAGTAATGAGCTAAAAATATAAAAACGCTTCCTGGATTGTTGCACGCACACAAAGACGAACAGCACAGATAGGCATACACTGTTCACCCACAGGCATGTATCCAGGGGATCATCAAAGTTTCATTCCATTTTACGGAACGCACACAATCGACTCACACATTCACACACGTGCGCTTCCCTCACACAGAAGCTTCTTGGGGTGAAACAAAAACAAATACTGAGAGATGACAGGAGGGTTATCTACTTGGTAAATACTGTTTGTACTTTCAATGCTGTACTTTATTGTCTCCCCAACTTCTCTCTATGTATTTCTAGCTGTTTCACTCTTTTCTAATTCTAACAAATACACATTTGTCTTTTTGTATAGTATAGACATAACGCATTCTCTAGCTCTTTACCATCTAACCTTAACCCTCAGGAAAAAACTACTAACCCTAACCCATACCATAAACGTAACTGTTACCAAGTAACCAAGTTTTAACACCAAAAAAGCCATATCAGGTTGAAGGAACGGTTTGAAATGTCTTTACCTTGATGAGTTTCAACAAAATTGGTCCTCACAACCATAGAATGCTCACAGTTGTTTTTTGGCTTCTAGGCATGCTTTGGACATAAAGCTCACTCGCGTCTGCTGGGATGGGCTGATAAAGTTATTAAGGTGATAGGAAAATAACTGTGAGGATTTTGTGTGTGTGATAGAGAGAGAGAGATTATGCACATGCTTGCAGAGAGACAGAAAGAGGACAAGGGAGAGACTAAAGCATTGTGTGGGTTTGTGTTTGAGAAAAAAGGAGAAGAATAATATCCTCAAACCTAAGCCCCTCACCGTTTCCCTTCCGAAAGACCCAAGTCTAGCTTGATAGCTATAGCCACACCCAAACAAAACCGCAAGATCTCTCTGCTGTGTGGTTGTATTTTTTTCTTTGGAAATATCTCATGTTACGTTTGGGAGACAATAGCCTATCATCCCAAGATGCTATGAATAAGTTGACTCTGGAACATCACACCTCTTGTTTTGCGAAATTGGAAAACGCAGCCGGCCTTAAGGCCTACCATTAGATTCTTTCAAATCTTCCCTTGTTGTGTTCAGTGTTAGATTCCTAATACAGAGTGTTTCTTGTTTGTGTCCTGTCAGTCACAGCCTTTAAGATTCATCATGTGTCTTTCATTCAGAAGGATTTTACTTTTTTTTTTCATTTAATCATTATCATTCAATGAGTGAGAAGGAGCCAGGTGAGGGAAGGAATGAGGTCTGCCACGATGCATGTGGCAGAGACTGAGGACAGGGTGTAACAAATGAATAAGGCCCCTCACATATGAAACATAAGAAGGAGCTTCCGCGTAATTGAGATTCAATTCCCTGCTTCAAGGGGGGCTACTAGGTAGTGTAACCGGAGTTAAAGACGGCGCTATAAAAGAGGAGAAATGCCAGTATATTTTTGAAAAAGAGGGACCTTAGTCTTTACCTGGAGCGCATGATAATGATCAGCAAAGAGATGTCTACGTTACCTGCAAAGCTTCATCCATTAGAGCCAATTGGTTTGCAGAGAAATAAGTGAAGGAGTAAATAAGTACCAACAACGAGGGTGGTGGCAATGCACCTAACAGCCATTGAACAGTAACAAAAGTGAGAAGAAGCTGGCATCAGATCTGTCTGTCATATTTTTTCCTTATTTTTGGTAACTGCTGTTATTTTTGCTATGTACCTGACCTGACCTGATCTCAAAAATGGAGGCAATCATATTAACAATTTCAGCAGTGTGAGGAGCCTTGGTAACTGCTGCACACACCAGTCACATTGTGTTGATTGGATGTGGTTGGCTTGCCGAATCAATTTCTGGCATCCACGTCCAGCAAAGAAACAGGTTGTTAATCTAACCATTAGGCCAGCTCATCAGGCCGTGAGGCAAAGTACATCAAATCAAACAAGAACAACAAAGACACATTTTTCGGACGTGAAACTTACTCTGCTTGTCGCTACTAGCTTCTGTTAACTCTTCTGCTTTATAGCACATCAGTGTAAGTATAGATGAATACAAGAAATTCTTCAATTGAGTTTTGACACTGCACAACAACATCTACAACCACCTCTGGAGGTCTGCCTGTGCAGTAAAGTGGAGGAAGAATGATTTCCTAATTCTGTATTATTATTTTAGCAAGCACACAGCAACCTGTGTTTACATTTACCTGCAACTCCCGTGGCAATTTCAATTTTTATCTGTTTTGTCCCACAAAGTTGATGAATGGGCAACAAACACTGGATTGAAGGATGATCACAATCTGAAGCTGGGCTTAACAATGTACTCCACACTTGATCCATCTTTTCTTGTATAAACCATGGTATATATACTGGGTGTTGTTTCCACGTCGGTCAAAGACAGCACTATTTAACCATAATCTCATTGTTGCGACAGGAAGCCATATATATTGGAAGAATCAATGAATTCACATCATAACTGTTACATCTTATACTACGCATCTCCTAATGGTTTCTCATGGTCTATCTTCCTCAAAAAGCCTCCTTGAAAAGGGACCGAAATCTGTTTGATACTCTGTATCACCTACAAATAGTCCTGGCATGGTTTCCACTTGATGCCATCAGGGCACCGCTGCTTTAAATCACTGCCCATTTCCACTTTTATTGCCGTGGTAAAGCATGCTGTCTCAGGGCGCAGATGTAGCTCCTGCACTTTGTGGATTTGTCAAAACAACAAAAGAAGTAGGAGGATTATTTTTAGTGCCAGAGAGGATTTTCCCCTCAGATCAAGATTTGGTAGCACTTCCTCAACATTTGCTTTTTAGTTCCTTCATTAATTTCACAGCAAAACAATGTTTACTTCCTTTTTATTTCAGATTTTCTTTTCCATTGTACATTTTCTCTCCGTTTGTAATAATGATTTATTTGTTGGCACTTTTAACCAAATCTTTCTCCTAGCATTATTTTTGTTTTGGCTGTTTCTGAATATGAATATGATTTTTGACAATTTAGGTCACATTGCACCAGGCATCACTCATTTTACATTTACAGAAAGAGTTTATAACATAATTTTCTGCTTATAAATGCGCAGTCTTTGGTCTTCTCCTTGTGGAATAGCAGGACCCTAATGACTGTCGTTTATTAGGTGGTTGGAGCTTTTCAGTTATGGTCTTAAAATATATACACATATATGTGCTTGTTTATCTAATGCATGGTTCAATGAGGGTCTGGAGATAACAAAATCTTCAAGCAATAAGCCTGCAACATTTACAGAAGTGTACGATAAATGATAAAAGTTATGGTGGCATTTATTTTGTGTAAACAAGTCTCAACTAAATTCAATTCACCCAGTTATGGGATTATTGGATGGGATTAGAGGATTATGAGGATTCTTCACTGAGCAATTTGCATCATATACCAAATGTTGGCAGTGATATATGTATTGTGCCTTTTTATAACAAGTGTGCTGATGCCAGGAGAGTGGATCGTTCTATAGAATGTTATACTGTCATACAAAAGACTGGGCTTTGTTTCCAACCATAAACTGCTGATTTTTTCATTGTCTTGTGCTCATGTACAGATATTGCAAATGAAATGGCAAAACATTGATATAATATCGTGAAAGGGTTCTACCCATTTCATATGCTTCCTCGTTGGCCTTACTCTTTACTTTACATACTATATAAAATGCAAGAGCATCAATAATACAGTGAGGAAGAGGAATGTAAAGGGATTACATGTACAGGCACCTTGAGTGCAATCTTCAGGCTAGCCAGATATTAAGCAGCCGAGCAACTGACCTAGCGGGTACTTGGCTGCAATGAAATTCTGGGTTTTTGTGGTTGATTATACATTTCTTGACAAACATGTTCTACAAGATAGAAGAGGAGCAATCGAGTGCCTTTTAATGTCAGGCCTGAATAACTGGAAAATCAAATCAGAGATCACAGAAGAGTATTGTCCATTACTGACTGAAAGTGAACAACCCTTCAGTAAAATGATATATACTTAATATTAGTTCTATAATTAAATGTTTTTTGCAATATAACAATTTATTTACGAAAACCCACGGCAGTTAGTGCCTGAGTGTTTGTAATAAGCCATATTGTTTAATGTGTGTTAGGAAGAAGTTGGGCAGAGTGTTACCTGACCGCGTTACCTCTGTGAAGAAACTATTTATTTTCTGAATGAATCCACACCACAATCTTCCCCAAACCTTGACTAAAGGCTCCACAAAGTCAACTGTCATCAATACATTTTCATTCATCAAAATGAATAAAAAAAACATGCTTAAAGTTCTAAAGACAGTTAAAGTGATATGGTGGATGGGCATTACTGGCTCATTGAGTGACTGCATCTGTTCTTTGACCAATGACTATAAAATGCATATTATTGATCACACCTGATCAATAGGTGAGGGGATGGGGGTGTCTGACATGCCCTGTGGGGTTCTCTCCTCTGAATCAAATGCTTTGACACAGCCTGCACACTCTGATATCGACAGCTTTGGCTCAATGAACAAAAAAAAAATCCTGGGTGATGATCATGATGAGCAGAATTAGAGCAGATGCCTGCCCATCAACCATCCTGGAAGCTTTAGTGAAAGCTGTGGCTGGCTGTGTGTGTCTTTTCATGGCCGTTTGGCCTGTCAAGTGTCTATGGCACATACTGACCCTTTCTATATCATGTGCAGGGGGGTGGATCAGCTCTTAAGTTGACAGGACAGCTGAGCACTGACCTGGGACCACATACAATCTAACCACAAAGAGAGCAGTGAATGTGTGTGTCTGCTGATTGGTGGGTACAGTGAGTTTTTCTCTTTTCTTCTCCAGCACAAACAGCTGCCTGCTGTGTCTGTAAATGAGACTGGGGAGCAGTGACAATGAACCAAAAACAGTTGCAGAAAGGACAGCTAAACATTATGCTGAAATTCACCACACATTTATATCGGCATGAGAGGAGCATGAGGTGATAAATTTCTGTAGGGTTATTGCTCCGAGTGACCCCTTCACGTAGTCAGATTTTCTTTTATGACTAATATAAAATTGTAGGGAGCTATGTATCCCTACATTTTCACGTCTAGCGCCACCATCAGGCTAAAATGTACAGTTGTTAGAAATAACAAAAAAAGTGCTCCTGTTTGAAAACCTTTATTACCTGTATATGTGCAGCTGCTTGGCTTTTAGGTGGAAAAACGCCACGTGTGCTGCTTCACACCTCATTTTATACTGGCACTTGCATTTCCTATTAGTCTAAGATATAGGTGGGAGGTAGACATTTCTATTGGTCAAAAGTATAGGTTGGATGTACAAACGTCATATGTGATATATATGATTCTATCCTACAGGTGGGGGTAGAGGCTCATATATTTATTTGGTCTTAAATTAAAGGGGGGGTAGAGACTTTATTAATTCATATGATTTTAAATAAAAGGTGGGGGTACAACACATACATACCTATTTCTCTAAGCTTCAGGGAACAGTAGGGGCTCACACATTTCTTTGGTCTTCACTAAGGGGGGGCAATTTTATTTGTATAGTTCTAAACCTCAGGTAGCAGTGGGGTCATATACATTTGTATGGTTCTAAACCAAAGGTAGCAGGGAGGAATTTAAATGTCAATGATTCTAGACGTCAGGTCTGAGTGGAGGAATAAACATTTGTATGGTTTAAACCCAAAGGAGTGGAAGAATTTACATTTCTATCTGTATGGTTACATGGTTAGATAAGTCTCACATCTAAAGAGACCTGGAATCATTAAACCATCTAACCTACACGGCTATATAAACATTTTCTTTATGAGCAAGCAAATAATAAGCCAAACATTCCTGAGCACAGAACTGAACAACACAGTACATGTTAGCATCTATCTATCTTTAAATCTGACAGACAGAATCAGAATCAGCAGACCAGCACAGATGTATCTGGAGGAGGTTTTGGCAGCAGGGGACGGAAAAGGTGTTGGCTTGCAGGATTATTATGGAGGCAGACGGATACCTGGTGTGACAAATCAACAGACAACCTGTCTGTTGGATTTTTGACAGAAACAAAAGAGCCTAAGGCAGTGTGAAAGGGGACAGAAGCAATAAGATGTCTAAAAAGAGGAGCTCATCAGTTACACTTGGTATGCCATTTGCCTTCCTTACACGTACTTATGCCAGATCCAGGGCTATAAACAGCCCAAGGGCAAGAGCCTCAAGCTGACAAAAAGGCAAGCAGCAGCAGTTTATCTGTGAATGTTGCTCTGGGTGAGACGAGGTGACGCTGTGGCGCCACAGGGCACAACCTATTACCTAAGCTATTAATCCTTCAACGCGTGTAGTGGGGAAAAAGGATGAGGAGACTAGGGGAGGGGAGTAAATCAAGACGGACAGGAAGGAATGTGGAGAGAAAGGAGAAGGGAGGACACCACGTCAAAGCAAAGCAAAGAAAAGAGCAGGTGAGGAGAGAAGAGAGTGGACTGGAGGACTTCATGAGAAGACAATAGAAAAAGAAAATAGAAGGTATGTGCAGGAGAGAAGAAATGAACAAAAATTATGTTTGTCAGTGAGAAGCATTGTTCAAGTACAGATGAGTAAGGGGAAGGAAAAGGCAAGCAAAGAAAAAGGTGATCAGAGGAAGGACATAAGAAGATTGGAAATGGAGGGAAGAGTCCGGTGAGGTCATTTTTGGAAAATTTCTTAAAAAAAATTACTTGAGAGCCTTCACAAAAATGGAGAGTGGGAGATTCATTCACTGACAAACACACAGTTTTCCGCCTTTTAACTCCTGATCACTGACTTAATGTTGAAGAAAAACTCGCACTTGTTTCCATCAAGATGAAGATAAGTTCAGACGTTTCCCTCTGGAGGAGGCGTTTAATGAACAACCATAATGCTTTGCTGGCCTCACTTCCTCAAACACGGTCTCTTATGAAGCGTCACTAAGGTGGTAGGATAGAGGTGCTATGAGGATACAGTTTTCCTGGGTAACCGCTGCAACTGGGGACTTGATAACTGGGTGATATGAGTTTATAGAAATGGCTCAAACAGAGGTTTAACCCCAGGAGATGCAATTGTTAACTGGGACACGTGCACTTTAAGTCCAGTAAGTGGTTGAGTTACATGTTGTTCAGTGGTACAGTAAATAGAGGATTTAGAAAAGCATATATCAATCCTTAACATTTTCAGGGTTTTAAATATATTGTTTGTCTCTTAAACCAAAGTCAAAGTTAATGATGCACCAGCTGTCCGGTTGTCTAAATCCCGGGCTAACTCTGGAGAAAGTTTCCCTCTAGTCAGACGGAGTCGGAGTTTCATTATTTGACATGATCAAGATGGGCAGATGACTTCATGGAATCTGCATGCGAAAGCTTATATTTTGTAAAGAGTGTGTTTGCACCACTTGCTTGCTGTCATGTGTTTACAGCTGCTGCGTTGAGTGGCTGGACGGAGGCTGTCAAGGTACCAAGTGCCATCCTGACTCTCTAGATACTCAATTAGGACAAGGAAACACAGCAGCATCAAATGTCATGGCAGCGTGTGTATTTGTGTCACAGCTGCCTATGACCATGTGGACCGTCCAGTTAATGAGGTGCTCATTAACAAACTCATACAGCAAAAGTTGTTTCTTCCATACTTAGCACTTGTTCTCATTCCTTATGTGTGTTCCCACCATCGTGCGTGTTCCTGCCATCGAGCATTTGCCCCATCCTTGATTTATCAAGAGCGATTCAAAGTAGGCAACTGGACTGGTTGAAGATTTCTTGAAGACGTTTCACCTCTCATCCGAAAGGCTTCTTCAGTTCTAACTAGCTGCTGGAAAATGTCAGGTATTTATCCTCTGTGAGATGAATAGCTAATCAGAGGACGAGTACCGAATTCTAGGTAAATTGTATTACACTTGCATGTAGTTGGCAATATGGTCCAGAATCAGGTTTTGGGTTTTGCCTGAGTCTGAGTGTAAATGAGGGTCGTTAGTTTTGTTAGTTTTCACGTGAGAGTTTACCTGAGTCTGAAAAAGACAGAAGCCTCAACATCGGAGTCCACAGGAAACCGCCACACACAGACCTACTTTTTGATTCCCACCACCCCCTAGAACACAAACTGGGAGTCATCAGGACTCCAAATCACAGGGCCACAACAATCCCCACAAACACTAAAGGTAAACAGAAGGAACAGAACCATGTCAAGGCAGCCCTAAAACCCTGTGGCTCTCAAACTGGGCCTTCGTACAAAACACATCACTTAACAGAGATGGAGGCTAAATACACAATCTTTTAGCCACTTAAAATGCTGTTCTTCACACTGCTGATTACCCCAGGAAGGATACCTGAACTTTTCCAGCAGCTAGTTAGAACTGAAGAAGCCTCTCGGATGAGAGGTGAAACGTCTTCAAGAAATCTTCAACCAGTCTAGTTGCCTACTTTGAATCGCTCATGCTTTTACAATGACCTGTATGACTGAGAACCTTCACAGACAGCTCACCCTTGATTGCCCTGGGCCCAAACATCTGTGATGTCTTGCCGTACCAAAAGATGTAGGGTAAAAAATGTATGTTCTTGGATCAATAAATATAACTTAAATTTAGCGTTTAAGATGAGCTGGGCATGTGTTTGCCCAAGTTATCAAACTTTGAATTATCATATGCATTACCAGCAAGGGTAAGGGGAATCACTTAAGCAGGAAGGTGTTTTTTTTTTGTTTTGTTTTATATTTTTTTCTGGGGGGGGGGTTCTATTGTTTTCTTTCAATACCCATATAAATCTTTCACAGAGGCAAACTGTGTGTCGTTTATGTCTCCATTGTCTTGGAGTGGGAGGGTGGGCTGAGGATTCTGGTGAACATTTTGTAAAAGCCTAATTATCACACCATAGTTACAGGCTAATAAAGAAAACACACATAAAATAGGCCATAAGCCATTAAGTTATCGCAAGGGAGAGACCTAGAGCGGTCAAATGTGTGGTCATTTAAAATCACAGCCTTTTTTGCGCACAAAGAATCATAAAGTGAATTCTCGAAGGATGGAAAGACATTCTCAGTCTTTGGATATCCTTCAGCGTATGCTTCAATGGGTCAGTTGTGGAAGACGGTGCTTCAGAAACACTCTAAATGCATTAGCTTGAAATAAAGATGGTCAATGCCTTTGCGATCTTCATCTATAGATGCGCTGCCTATCACGCAGGACAAAAAAAAATTGTTCAGAGTTGATCCAAAAATCTACCCTTTAGAGGCGATCTCTGAATGTAGGCATTTCAAAGAAAGGGAGAGACACAACCTTTTAAGAATTGGGTTAACCGCACAGACACAACGGGATTTAAAACAATATTCTTGGCGTTAGCATCTTGCATAGTGTTCACACAAGTGGCACAAATAACCTAGCCCACATTTCCTCTTCATTGCTGCTTCACATTAACTATCACAGCTACTACTTCTTACACATTTTTTAACCTTCAAACATAGAAAAATGTAGTAATGCCAACGGTGTAAAAACAGTGCACTGCTATAATTTGGGATTGTTTGCAGCTTGAGTGGGTGAGCCGTTAAAACCCATCTGTCAACAGACAAGGCAGCTCTGGCCCATCTGGGTTTCTTTTGCTATCTGAGACCTTGGGAGTATTTAGAGATCATTTATTAGGTAAATCCATCAGACCCATAGTAACTTCCCCTTAATATATGAGGCTGCATGCTAAGTGATACCTCACACGAGTTGAACAGAGGTTTGCAGTGGTTCACCACTATGCACGTGCCCTCCATTTATCCTTTCCGAATTGTGGGGAGGCTGCTGAAGGCCATCTCACATGCTGATGAGTCAAACCCAACAGAGATTAAAATGTGGTTAGGATATGCTTACAGCCACTTACTGCTTGCAATCCATAAAAACAGATTTTCAAAATTCCCTTGGGGACACAGAGCCAAACAATTGCAAATTACTGGTATGATATGCGCTGTGCTTCTTATTTACAGCATGATTCAGACATGGGAGTCCCGAGACAAAACTTTTGGATGGAGTTCTTTATGAAGCTGTGGATGGTTGGTGTTGATATCCTGTGTAGCAACTGAGATCTTCCAAAAAAGTGCTGTACAATAATTACTTCATTGCAGCCGTGAATAAATAAGACATAAGACATCCATAGTGTATCTTTTTCTTTTCTAAATTAGAGGCATTAAATAGCATATTTGAAAAACACTTTTCTGTATGAAAAAATAGCAGGGCCTTCAAAAGTAGAACAATGATATTTGAGTAGCTAAGTAGAATAATAAAAACTCATGGTATATATTCTATATTTCAACCCCCTTACCTCACATACACATAAACCAGACCTGACTGACAGTGATTCCCCACATCTTTCATTCAAATACCCTCCAATTTATACCCCTCGGTGGCACCTTACAATCTGCAGGTATTAATACCCCGCAGTGTCACATCTTCAGACATTATCTCAATCACGGGGAATGGCAGGGGAACAGAACCAGCTGCTTTTGAAATATCTTCGAGCAGCCTTCACCTGCTGACAGGTAACAATTTGTTTTACCGGGCCGCCCTCTTTCAGCAGACCATGCAAGGCTGCGGTGTCCCGGACAGCTCCCAAATGTGTGTAACCATGCGAGTGTGAAGCGGAACATTGCTGAAAAGAGCATATGTGTTCTGTCAACCGTCCATAGACAAATGGGGGGAAATGAGCAAAAGGCTTTCCCTATGGTGGAAGCAGCTGCAAAACAGCTCGCTGGATAGAAACGACTGACACTTCATAGCCCCACCCCCCCCGTGTTCACCCAAACCCATTATCCGTTTTTGATCTCTTGGCAGGAGGCAGGATGGTACTTCATTTTCAAAACGCTGCGCTGGTCTCCTTAGGTGTTTGTCTCAGCAGAGGGAGGCCAAGATTGAAGTCGGCATGAGCTTACATGATCTCTGTGGATGTTTGGCCATACTGAAAGTTACATTGCATTAAGGACCAAAACTACTATGAACATAAAGGAAACTATTATCTCACTGATCATTCGCAAGTTTTGCCATACTAACCAAAAGTGTCTGGGAAGCTTGTCCTTCGGGTGGACCAGCTTCTGCCTCAGAGTGTTGGTGGGTTTGAAGGAAACCGGGAAGTTGTGTTTGTTGAAGATTCTACGGATTTTTTGGAGACTCCAGCAATATACGTTTACTGCTGTTTTCTTCTCTGTCTGTTCTCTTTTGCCTGGTAGTTTTTACGAAAGCCCAGTTCAGATAGCCACAGGGGGTGGTGGAAATCAAAATATAGATATTGGTGTGTGTGTGGGGGTGTCCTGTAGACTCCGATGTTGAGGCTTCTGTCTTCTTCGATGCGTACCGCACAGTCCAAGAAAGCCAAGCTGTTTCCGCTCACGTCTTCACGGGTGAACAAGAACGCAAAGAAACTCTCATTTACACCTAGACTCAGGCGAAACCCATAACATGAATCTGGGCCAGATAACTAACAACCTGCAAGTTTAATACAGTTTACCTATAATTCGGTACTCATTTTTTGATTAGCTATTCATCTCACAGGGGATAAATACCTGACATTTTCCAGCAGCTAGTTAGAACTGAAGAAGTCTCTCGGACGAGAGGTGAAACGTCTTCAAGAAATCTTCAACCAGTCCAGTTGCCTACTTTGAATCGCTCATGCTTTTACAATGACCTGGATGACTGAGAACCTTCACAGTAACGTCAATACTGATGCTAACAGCACAGTAACAACGATAAACACAGACTTTGATACTAAAGCTTCAAGTTCGATGCTCCACAATTCCAGCTTATGTGTTTGCAACATTAACTGTTGATGTGTCACTGTGTCCTTGGGTTTGTATGGGTGCGTTACCATGTCAGGCTTTGCAAAGATACTACCCGGTGTCACTCATCCGATGCCGCGCCAATGCAACAAAACTGAGTTTAAGTCGCACTAAAATACAATTTTTCGGCTTTAACAAAAAGCCATGGCTCCCCTGCAGCAATGCCTGACATGGAGGGAATTGGTCTGTCATTTAGTCCATTTGTATTCCTCTAAAAGCCTTAGCGTAGAGATTCAGGTGAATAATTTGAACGTGAGCTGTCAGTACACGTGTCCTGCCTTCTCATCACGGAGACTGACATAGCACCTTGCAGGATTGACAAAGGAAGATAAGATAAGATAAGATAAGATAATCCTTTATTGTCCCACAGTGGGGAAATGTGCAGTGTTGCAGCAGCAGAGGTAAAAAGTATACAAACATTAAAAACACAGGTTTAGAACAAATTAAACTGAGACTGTGGATGAGTGGAATCAAAGGACTGAAAATGCAATAAATATACAGTGACCTGCGTAAATACAGTGGAAAAAGGGCTGTATTTAAGTATGAATGGAAAAGCTAATAATACGGAAGAGTGAAATTCAAACTACAACAAAAATTTAATTGACACTATGTTACAGGTTAATAGAAATATGTGGTTATGAGATCTAAAGTGCAAGTGGAATAGTTAACCATACAGAGTTACACACAGAGTCACAGTATACAGTGATTAAATAGGTTGAATTGAATGTGCATTGTGTTCCAAGTAAACATAAAAATATGTTTTTTTTTTTACCATTAATGTGCAGTGGAATAAGCTAACAATACCAACAATGAAATTCACAGGATACAGGATACAATAATTAAATCAGTTGAATTGAGTGTACAATTATGTTACAATTAAAAATAAAAAAATGACACTTTTACTACTCAGGTAAACATAGTTTTACCCAGCTAAGGACACTGAGTGAGGAACATCCCTTATTTGCACTGCAAGTATTGTTCCGTTACATATTCTGGCTCCAAAGCATTTTACTTAAAGAGTAATTGCATCACCTGAAGGACTGAACATCCATTGGAACTTCTGAAAACAATCATACATGCTCTGCGAATGCACTGTTTGCATTTGTGGTGTAGGTAGTTGGTGCGTGATCGTGATCATTCATCCATGGTCTGGTGACACAGTTGCCCACCCAACCAACTCAAGGTTACTCTGCTGCTGCTGCGTATGCTGTGTATAGTATAAACTCTTCCTCCCACCTTTTATCCATCTAGCAGTCCTACCAACTTCCAATAATGTTCTCTGTAGAAATCGCAGTATTTTCCATTCGGGTCTAAAAATATGATCAAATGAGTAAGCTGTTGACATAAATTACATCTGATGTCTCCTGTGGGTGTAGTCTCTTGAAAATGATGTTAATTGTTGGTTAAAATATTTTTCACTTATGTTATGTTGTATTTCTGGGTTTTTAGTTTAGGTTCATGTTTGGCATTGGTTAGGTAACGTCTCATCTTAGTCCTGTCTTGTGTACTCCTATGTTTAGTCCAGTCACTGACGTCTAGTCTTGTCACACACTTCACATTCTTGTCTCTCATTGTGGTTGCCTTTTCCTTCTGCTTCTGTGTGTTTTCCCGGCATGCGTTTGCCCTCCCAATGATTGTTTCCACCTGTTCCCACTTACTTCAAGTATAAAGAGTCCCTTTCCCTCAACAGTTCGTCTTGTGCCTTGTGTCAAGAGTTCAAGGGAGTCCCCATAGTCTAGTGCAGGGATGGGCAACTTACGGCCTGCTGGCCACATACGGCCCCGCCATCATTTTGTGTGGCCCGCATGTTCATTTTCATGAATCTATGAATTATTGGTTTCACAGTTGTATACAAGCAAGAAATGGATACAATAAACTTTGATTGCCCTTACATATTTAGTTATTTTTGATTAAATGAATTGTTATGGTTAGCTAATTAAATGATGGGGTTATAGTATCCTACTGGTGGAAGCTCATGGTCACGATGTGGCCCGCTATTAGTGAGGAATCATTTTTTTATGGCCCTCCTGTTTTGGAAAGAAATATCTTGGTGAAACCTGACATAAAGACTTTGATCCCAATTCCCATAAAGGTTTTTTTTTATTATTGTAAAGAAGGTTCAATTCTCAGAGTCTCATGGTTGTAGATTTACTAAGTGTGGTTTAGATCAGATGTCTTCAACAGGGGGAACTGCAGGGTGGTCATACCTTTTTTTAAGATAAAAAAAAAACGTAAATGGTTTTAAATGGTTGTTTTGTGTTTATTGTGTGCCATGCTTTGAGTTGTGCATTTGAATCCAGTTTTCCTGAGTGCTCTAGTCATAACAGTAGGTTGCTTTGGTATATAGTTCAAATATTGTTTTAGGTGAAAATTGTTTTGATTTGGCCTCTCTTCAGATTTGAAAACTGGAGACCCATAGAGACTGGGAAACATACAGTCCTCATCGCTAAGTATTGTGGGGGCAATCTTGGTGATACATGCTGCAAGGGGCCTTTAATGTCTTGCAGACTATTTGAAGTAATGGAGATAGCAACTCGGCTCTGCTTGACAGCTCTGGACCCTCTGTTTTCCACCCCGTCTCTCTCAGCCAGCATCACCACAGAAAGAAAGAGGGAGAGTGCTGCAGCATTCGCTGGAAGACATCCCAAATCCAACCTTATTTGTCTGTCATGTTTGCGCCTGAATTAAAGGCACAGAGGCAGATGGATGATTATTGAAGTTGTTGTTATGAGAAATCATGTGGGATTTAATGAGAGGATCTTCACTATCTAACTGACAAGCAGGGCCACTGTGCAGGAAAAAAAAAGTAAAGAGAGAGAGGAACTTCCAGACACCAGTGTTCACTGCTACATATGACAGGTACCTGCAAACCCGTCAATTCTTATTCAGGCTGTGAAACAGAGTATATGTACACGGATTAGAACTGGGTTAGAATGTGTTTGACAGTATGCTTTAATTATACACAAAATCACAGACAGTTATGTTTAAGACAAAGCTTGCAATAAATATCACAGGTAATGAACAAACAACAGCTAAGTTTGTGTCAAGTGAAATAGTTGCAGGCATAACAGTTAATTAATAATATCAATAATATACATTAGGAAGGCACCCCAAGATGTGGTTTTTGAAGCTATGCGTTATAAGGACGGAGGTATTTCCATGGGACTAACATAGAATTCACATCGCACATGCGAGGTAAGCGCTACTGAATCCATCATCCCCTCAATCCCCTACTACTCTGACATCCACCTTGGACAAGCACCTGTCTCCGGACCGATTGCTGTCAGGAAATCAATAGACAAAGCAGTTTTCAAGCTGCATGAGACATACAGGATAGAGGATGAAAACAGCACATATAGTATTGATTCCTTTATTTACATTGCCCATTCAACATAGCTCTACTTTCTATGAAGTGTGTTTTATTATGAGAGAAGGGAATTTTTGGAAGATTTGGTTAGGCAAAAATGTCTGTACTATGGTCATTTTTTTCTTTGTTAAAAAAAATAAACTTCAGTTAAATGTAATGTGATCAGTTAAACACAATCTTCAATGAGGGACATGTATATACCACATTTTATGGACATCCATCAAGACATCGGTCACAAAACCACAAATGTCTTTTTAGATTAAGCCAAAATATCACCAGAGTTAATAGGTGTCATCATGTTTTTTATAAAATATATTGAAAGTCCATCAAAAAGTCAAATTTATTTTTGGGTAAGTCTATCTTTCTGACATTGTCATTCCCAGAGCCACGAACATACTTCTAATAAAACCAAAAAGGAGTGAACACTAAGTTTTTTTTACACCTAAATACACTGTGCTGTGTAAGGCTATTTGGGCTCCTCAGCTTTTTAATAACCCATGTCCTTGTAGGGAGTTGAAAACAGAACCTAGCCAGCCAGTCACTTAGCTGTCGTCTTTGCTTGATTATGTCATGAATCACTTACTCGGTTCGGAGATGGAAATTTCGAGGCCCGTATGGTCAGCCATCATGGAAACAAGCTCCCTCTGGCCTCTTTATCAGAGATTTTGAGTGAGCCAAATTGTCCATAAATGTTGTACACAGAGTCATAAATGTCAAAAGAAGGTAGGAAAACAGACGGATAAATTCCTGCATGATGGCAGTGCACATGATTACTACCGAGAGTCTTTGAGAAGGGAGTGAGCGAGAGAGAGACTAAGGCTATGCTAAAGTGATACCTGAAGATTACCAAAGACAGACAAGAAGAGAAATCAGAATCAATCGCTTTTATTGGCCAAATGTACAGGTACACAGGCATTTAACTTGGTGTACAGCGCAAGTGAATAGACACATAAGACATACAACAAAACATAAATTAGGAGATAAGACTGTAGAAGTCACATTTACGTGTCCAGTGGCATGAAGTGTTTGATAACAATCTAAGTGTCTAAGAGTAGTAGTAGTAGTAGATATTGTCATTTACATAGTACAATATATACTGTGTGAAGGTTATTGACGTTTATCTAATTGGGCCGCCCGCTATCCTGCCCGCTGTCTGGATCTGGAATCATTCAGAACACTCACAGGCATCTGTTGATTACCCATTAGACGGCTGGCTGTTCGCAGTTGGTCTTTTGTGTGGGCAGAGGATGCTGGGAACCACACGGTGATGGAGGAGGTAAGGACGCTCTCGATGGTGGCTCTGTAGAATTGGGTGTGAACCTTCTGGGACACTTTGCGTCTGAGGAGCACCGGTGTTGTTGGTGAGGGGGGATGAGAGGTGGCTGCCTACCCGCACCTGCTGTTTCCTGTTGGTCAGGAATTCCGTAATCCACTCGCAGATGGGGTGGGGTACCTGCAGCTGTAGCAGCTTGGAGTGCAAGCCGGCCGGGAGGATGGTGCTGAATGCCGAGCTGCCATCCACGAACGGGGCCCCCTGATGTAGGAGCACGCCGTGACCAGATGCTCGAGTATGTGTTGAAGGCGGAGGTTGATGGTGTCGTTCACAAAGCGGTCGGATCTGTAGGCAAACTGCAGCGGGTCCAGGAGGGGATCTGTGAGGGATTGAAAGGGAAAGACTGGAGAAAGACAAATGTCAATGGAAAAATGACATACATATTAAGGTGGTTAAGTGGATGAGGACAAAAGACGGATGAATATGTGCCACTGTGTGTGTGATGTAGGCCCTGTTAAGACCTTGCATTAACATGCCCCTTGCATGATCTAAGGGTTATACCCTCTGCATGACAGGAAGTATGTAATCATTATTGTTCAACTTTTTTGGCTTTGTTACAAATGCATGGAACAGGCCAAGGAATAGATTCAGTGCTGTTATATTTTGTTCATTTTATTTAAATGACACCATAATTTAAGGTATTAAAAAGAGAAAACATGGTAGAGGTAGAAATATTATAGGGTTTTTCATGTGTCACTGGTTTTGAACATGAAGAGGTTGGAGAGAGAGCAGAGTTTGACCGCAAGAAAGAGTAGAAAGTCAATGCTGTGGGTAAAACAAAGAACAACAGCTCAAATTAAGAGAAGATGGCTCATATTAAAAGTTAGCTTAAAAATAACATCAAACCGTATCAACCATATCAAATAAAAAGGTGGGGGTACCAAAAGCCAGCCTTAAGGTATACGCTCGAGACAAACCCCTGCAGAAATAAATGTGTTTACTGCCTGTACTCGGTTTAAGTCCCAATAGCAAATATCCCCCATCATGACAACTGTGTAGGGGGTGTGTTTTTTTCTTTATCATCCAATTAGATTTAATTAAGGATAGTTTAATTTGCTTGCTTCAAGCAGGGTGGACCTGTATCAGCAGCAGGGTTTCAATCATTCATACCTGCCTCTTTGCCTATTTTTGGATTAGATGGGACTAGGCGATGGTGTTGTTTTTGGCTACCTGTTTTAATTTTAGTTTTAGTCTAGTCTTTCCACAGGTGCGTACCAGCCGACGACTCCCTCAGGAGAAACCGGCGAGACACGCTACTTTGCGGGGAGGGAGGCGGGGGATCGCACCGACGTAGCGCACATTATTCCATTTGATTATCAGAAATTGAAATATATTTTATCTTCTTTATATTCTCTCCCAATTACACCCGTCTGTGCCTCTTCACACATCAAGACGTGTTGCACGTTTTCATTTGCATATATATTTTGTCGCATTTATCCGCCACCGTGAAAATGTTGTATTTTATTAAACCGGTCGGCGGCAATGCCCATCATTGCATTTTCATTGAGGCAATACTAAATGGACAGCAAGTGTTATTTGTACATTTGACGGATGCGATCCTCAGTGGAGTGCATTAGTCATTTAGCTTGCATATTTGTTTGAAAGTTTATCAAGTTTACACATGTATCATCCTGCTGTCACTAAGGGTCATTTTAATTATGAATCTCTTCTAGTAAAGCACTTATATCAGGTACATTTCCACCAAGGCAGCCATATTTGAATCTGAATTTCCAAAATTTTCAGAATTTTCCAAAAAAGTGAGAATTGTCACTTTTAAAGTTTCTTTCAGTATCAAGGCAATCCAATATTAGCTGTCCAGGGCTACACTGTAAACAGAAACATAGTTAATTTGGGGACTGACAAAGATAAATCCTCCCATTTCAGGTAGGATTCAGTGTAGCGGTGTATTTACTTGGCATGACTCTCCACTTCAACATGCGTTGCTTCTAAGAACTGTTAAAGCATATTAAGGATGCTCTTGTAGTGCAAAATCCTGTGCACCCTTTTTATCGCCTATACACATTCAGCTTCATGTAACTTTTTTGTGAACATCCGTGGAGGTGAAATGAAACTAGCACTAAAAAACAGACTAGCTGAGAAATGAGCTGGTAAACAGAGTAATAACAACGTTGATTGCCTTCCTAATTTAGCCCGGTGTTAGAACAAGGAGGAGGAGAGGCTGCAGGAAGAGATGAGGGAGGTGGGAGTAACAAGGGATGCAGACAGAAACACATACACACTGGGCCATCACCCAAGAGACAACCCCGATTCGCTCGTCAAGTGGAAAAAGATCACGCTGAGAGAAAGCGGCAAAGAAGGATGGGGAGAGACGGACTATTGTCATCTGGGATCACTGAGCACTGTAAGAGGCTTGAGCCTTGTTGGTGGGGTCTCAGCTCAGGTCGGATTGGCTGCAGGCTTCTTCGCTGTCTCCCTGCCAACAACAGCACGAAGGAATATGAATCTCCAGCAGACCAACAATCCTAAAATAGTCTCACTTAGCTGGCTTTGGGAGGAAAAGAAATAATAAGTTTAAGTTTCCCAGAGGCTTCATGCTGGTATAATATTTGCCCAGTGGTTAATAATGGATCTTAACAAAGGAGCTCTCCTGGCACACTCGGCACAGTGTACTAGCTGTGTCCTGTTTTAATTATTCTAAGAGTCCTGTTATTTATCATGTTTTAACCATAAACACAGGAAAGGCCTGTGCATCAACAAGATGCTCTCATTTTGAGGACTTTTAAGTTTGGTTTCTGAAAACAGACGTCCTTTTAAGTTGTAATAAGTAAAATTAAGTATTATTAAACGTAGAGCAGTCTTGCTCAGTTCAACCCACACTCAAGAATTGTACTGCAAACCATTTTCAGCAGCATCTCCACCTACGCTTTAAGTTGACTACAACGACCATGATTCTGACATTGTAGCTTCATACAATTGTGATTTCATCTGTAGTGCATCTGTATCTGGGGGGGAAAGGGAAAAGCAATGGGAGCATTTCGGGTTATTGAACAGTCTATTCCAGATATACAATTCATAAAACAATTAACTATAGTATAATCAAGTAATAATGAACTAACAGTAGTGTAATAATCAAGATACTCATGATGTAAAGCTGTGAGGCATTTGCAAATATTCAGTCTAAGGTTAAATGATTCAGATTCAGATTGCATGTGAGGGTGAGAAAGTGTGAATTGTGTGAATGTGCATATGTAGCTACACAATGAAGGCACTTCAGTTGTCGGGGCTCTAAAGAAAAAGAGGGAAAAAAAAGGAAATGCATCTGTATGTGCGACACCCTAGTGTCAATCGTCATATGACTAGTGTTTTAAAGGGCACATTGAAGCAAAGGTGTTTTCTGTTAATGATGGCTATTCAAGCGGCGATAACAGCAATTTTTTGGTATTCTAATTACACCTGAAACTCCCCTGGTTCCTCAGTCATTATCTACACGTGCCACGAGGGATGAAATGACAAGTGGTAAATAGGTTTACATCACTCAAAAGGGCAATGTTCACGTTTAAATTGCATGAGTGCATCTAATCTTTCCCTCTCCCCATCTCTCCCTGCAGATGAATTCAAAGCCTTCCGGAAGCACTTGCCCACTGACCGTTTCCTTAACGTGTCCATGATTGTCAAGTTCTGGTCGGCTGACTTGATCCTCCAGAAACGCTTTGCCCAGCTGGAATCCAGCGCCGCCCTGGTCCTGGGAAAGGCCCAGAAGATTGTCAGGAAACTGTTCACCCTGAGCAAACGCTGCCCCAAGCAACCTCGCATCAGCCTGCCCCGAGAGAGGTAGCCCACTGGGATACACTGAAAATTAACCAAATGAAGGAGGCATAATTTGTCATTGCAGGTGGCTGCTTTGTGCTGCTTTCTCTTTAACAGCCAACCTCAAATGAGTCACTCCAGGAAAACCCATAGTGATCTGTCTTTCCAAGACCTCAGCTTCGAGTTTAGCAAATGTCCAAAAGTAGCATAGCATAGTAACATTTCGCTGCATGTTTTATTTCGTAACTTTGTGCATGTAAATAATTTAGAATCTTTAGAATCATCAAAAATCATATAAATGTTAGTGAGGTAAACATTTTCTGTTTTTGAGAAACGGAACAGATACTTAAATAGTTGGGAGAAATACACTTTTCAAGATTACTTTTTAATCAAATATTAAAATGCTGAAAGAGAGATCTTTTGAAGTAAGTAAAAACAAAAGTGGACACGAAGAGGAAATATATATAAAATAAAATAAATTCAATTCAATTCAATAAAGCCCATAATGAAAATATTTTAAAAATATATCAACATCCTGTGCTGCCCCCAGGTCTTCAGGGACACTATCTTTGGTATGTCGCAGTTTTAAAAAAATGCCTCAATTTGAGTTTTTGTTCTGATTTAAGTTTTAATTAAAAGGCTGTGACCAGAAGACCTGAGGCTGCTCTCCAAGATTAAATGGATAAAAGCAAATCTAATAAATAGGGAGAATCAATACCACCAGGAGCTTCATAAACCAATAAAAGGATTTAGAAATCAATTCTGGGAGAAACAGAGGCAGCCATTGCAGAGATTTTTTAACGACTGGGATGTTAGCTCATTCTGGTCTTAGTCATTATATATGGATCTTGAGTTTTCATATTTCTCTGTCATATTTAGACAGTGTCCTCTGAAAGGAACTTTGTACAGAAATATTGTGCAAATTAAACTCTACCCGTGTTCAACGGAAGTTATTTTCATGACATACTGTGATTTCATAAATATTTGATTATAGCATCAAATTGCACTCTGCCATGCTCACAAATCTCCTGTGACTCACAGAAAATGATGTGTCTAACAAGTAGTTATCGTTATTTTTAAATATTGCACTAAGTGCAATTCAGTACAGAAAGTACAGGTTTCATTTCCGTAAAGAGGTTCATTGGGTTCTATCAGGAAAAGAAATACAATATAGTCAAATAACCGTTCAGGATTTAGGGTAACTCAAACTGCTTTACGAGTAGAGAGTAAAAATTATGATCAGAGGCATCCATGGCAAATATCAGTTTACAGACTGACCTCAACGTTCAGCTTTAATCTCAGGTAACACAGAGAATGGGGCAAACGGAGGAGAGATGTGACGAGGGGATGGTGGCTTAGAGACAGAGAGGGGGGAAAGAGAGATGAATGCTCTTGTTGCCGGTTTTGGAGCCTTTGCGGGGAGAGAGTGGGATTGTGGCACGCTGTAATCAAGTACTTCCTAGGACTGACAGCTCGACACTTGTTTACAGATGACTTCAATTGCCCTGACAGTCCTTTTCCTCTTCCCATCACTCCGTGTTCCCCTTCTTGCACTCTGCTGCACTTTCCGTCTTTATTTCTTATCCTCAGTTAGCTTTGTGTCACTTTGCTCTCTCTCTCTCTGTGCCTCACCCCTGTCACTCAGACTTGTAACCCAGAAAGTTATCAGGCACTGCTTGGCTGCGAAAGCCCACGACTTTCTTTCCCACGAAACCATTTGTATTATCATCTTTCATTCGTTTTTTTACACAGGCCTGGAGGAAAGGAATCGTTGGAGCATTTAAGCAGTGCTGTGTGAAGTTTCCTGAGCGTAGCCTGGAGATAAAATCTCTGCAGGCCCAGTCTGAATTTGTTGCTATTGTTACTACTGGTAATTTATGTATTTTTGCATTTTTATCTCTATAACAGTCATACCAATTAACCACTCCTCTATTAGTAGGGCATACAATGTTCAAATAATAAAATAGTATACTCCAATTTATAAATAACATGAAGCAGAAAGTAAAATAGTGTGTCACCACAGAAAATGGGAAATGGGAACAAAGTAATCAGCATTGTAGGGTTTTCTTTCTGTACACACCCATCCTTGATGTGGCTTTTTAACTAAAATAGTATTTTTAACTGATACACCATTTTCTCATCTGTTCAGATAGGAGGGAAAAGCAAAACATTTTGAGCATAATGTGATTACACACACACACACACACACACAAGCCCTTAAAAAAATAGAGCTTTTACAACAAAGCAGGGATAAGGCAGAAGGTTCAGGGCGAAGTGAAAACACAGGACAGGTTTCAAAGAGGTATCTTGCATGTCCCGGTCACCCAGCAGACAGCAGCACAGAGCTGCAACTACTGAAAGAAAGACAGAGTCAATAGTTTTCACAAAGAGGTACTGGAGAGCTTATATTGGAAATGGAGATGCCTGGTCGCCACCAATACAGGAAACCATCAATTGTCCAATTACCACTTGGAAGCAGAATTGCGGCCAGTCAATACTCACTAAGAATGAGCGGACACGGCTAGGCCGCTGTATCTGCACTGGGTTGTGTGTTCAGAGAGGGTGTTGACCCCACGACTGAACGGATGACCCCCGACAACTCCCTCGGGAGTAACCGGCGAGGCGCGCTCCTATGCGGGGAGGGAGGCGGAGGACCGCACCGACATAGTGCACGTTATTTCCATTTGATTGATTATCATAGATTGAAAGATATTTTCATCTTGAAAAATGGCCGTATTCTCTCCCAGTTACATCTGTCTGTGCCTCTTCACACGTCGTATTTATGCGCCACCTTAATGACCGTTTTCGGGAAAATATTGTATTATATTAAACCGGTACGTGGCACAAAAAAGGTTGAGAACGGCTGTTCTAAATCATGCCGAGAGGGGGGGAGTCACTTCGCCTGAGTCTGGGCAGTGCGACCTGATGCGAGACACAGGAAACAGAAATACTGTAAAATAATATTAATAACGTGAATAATCGAGACGAAATGTTATTCTCGTTTTGGTCAACTATCAAAACTAAAGAAAAATAACTAAAGCAGGGGTGACCAACCTTTCTCAAACTGAAAGCTACTTCAAGGGTACTGAGTTGTACGGCAGGCTACTTGTTCAGTTCACTACACACCACATAAACATAAACATAAAGTTTCACAGATCAACTTTAAATAATAATATATGTGAAGAGAAGCAGATATTATTACTTCCTTTCATTGAAACTAGTATATTTTCTTTTGCTTTTCTGCCATGTTTTCTTTATTTTTGGGGTAAAAACCACATCTGGACCCCTAGGAAAACCCAGGTTAGGGCCGTATGCCACTGCTGCCATCAACTTCAACTTTTGTGCTGTCCACCACGATAAAATTCAGCCATAGTTCCAACCCAGGGCTGTGATTGGATAGCTAATTTCTCATTTTACTTTGGATGATGTTTCTCTGTTAAAAGTTTCAAGCTTATTAATTGGAGCATGTTTATTATTATGGAATTGAAGTTGTTGTTTTTAAATGTCATTGGTTTCCACTTAGGCAATACAAAAATAATGACACATTAACTAACAAAAGCTGAAGTGGTCTGTAAGTGGATTCAAAGAAGGCAACTGGACTAGTTGAAGATAGAGTAGTTGAGACTAGTTGAATAATACTAGTCCAGCTGCCTACTTAGAATTGCTCCTGATATGCCCATGACCTGAATTAACCTTCGTAGATATGTTAAAGGTATTGAATAACAGATAGATCAAAGATGCCTTGTTTTGGTGACACATATGACAGATCAGATTTGCAGTTAAACTACACTATCATTCTTTCCAATTGTTACCTATGCCTTGTGACCTGGGATATGTTAAACTGTGTACACGACTGCAGTATTGCATTATTCTTTTTCCCTTCTGCAGGTCTGTTGGTTTTTGGCTGAGCAGAGCCCAGTCTCTGTTATACTGTAATGAGCATGGAGTACTGGGCTCCTTTTCTGAAGAGGTGAAGAGCTGTAGCTGCCCTGTGGAGCATCCCACCTGCCAGGGAGTCATTCCCTGCATTGTGGGCACATCCCCCACTTCCTGCTCTTCATGTGCCAACGACAATGCAACCCGCTGTGGCGCTTGTCACCATGGCAACTTCCTCCAACTCGGTTCCTGCCACCCGAGCATCGGCGCATCTCTAGACCACTATCTGAACTTTGACCTGGACATGCCGGATGTTGAGGTTCTCTGAGCTTTTTACATACACATTGCATTGGTCCTCAAACTTCTGTGGACCAAATGATTTATAAACCTCTGATTACCCCAAAGATCATAAGAAACCTTAATGATATGTTTTCTTTGTGTCTAGATGCAAACATATACTTAATAATAACATAAAGTACATCACGAACTATCCATTCAAAGATATTGTAGCAAATAATGTTAAGACTTTGAGAAATGTTTTTAAATTGATTCTTATATGTATTATTCTAATGTTATAAAGGTCAGTTGACTGTTAACTTTAGCCAGTTAAACAGTTTTACAAGGTCACCAGTAGGTTTTAAAAAGAAAAAACAATCTTAGCTTGGCTTTAGAGACATAACATATATAAATATAAACATGTATTTACAGTATATGAGAAGTTTTGTGTATTCATTTTACATGTGTACCCATATGTATCCCCTTTCAGGCAAAATACCTGCTACAGAAACTGGATAGCAGGATAGAGGTCCATGCCATCTACATTAGTAACGACGTCCGCCTGGGAAGTTGGTTCAATCCTGCCTGGAGGAAGCGAATGTTGCTGACACTCAAGAGTAACAAAAATAAGTCCAATCTGATCCACATGCTGATGGGCATTTCTTTCCAGATATGCTCGACTAAGAATTCAACACTAGAGCCTGTGCCTGCGATTTATGTGAATCCTTTCGGTGGAAGTCACTCAGAGAGCTGGTTCATGCCAGTGAACCAGCCTGACTTCCCTGACTGGGAGAGAACTCGACTGGAGTCTGTTGTCACGGCACAGTGTTACAACTGGACACTGTCTCTGGGCAACAAATGGAAGTCCTTCTTTGAAACGGTGCACATCTACCTGCGTAGCCGCATTGTTACAGATGACCCAACAGTGAACGAAACTCTCTTCTACGAACCATTGGACTTGGATGACCAGACGTCCAACCTGGGTTATATGAAGATAAACACGCTGAAAGTGTTTGGATACAGTATGCACTTTGACCCAGAGGGCATCAAGGATCTGGTTCTCCAACTGGACTACCCCTACACGCAGAGTACACAAGATGCTGCCTTTCTCATGTTGCTGGAGATGAGAGATCGGATTAACCGGTTGTCACCGCCAGCACCGCAGCCTCTAGACCTGTTTTCTTGTCTGTTGCGCCACCGGCTCAAGCTGTCGGTAGGAGAGGTGGCACGCATAAAAGACGCTTTGCAGATTTTCAACTCCAAGCTTCCTAATGCTTCACCTGAACCCGAGCTGGCACAGCTATGCAGCTAGCTAACTGGCTTAGAACACAAGTCAGGTTCAGGAGTGGTACGAGGCGTGGGAGACTAAGTTGCTGCTTCAGGGCAACGTTATACTGAGTAGAGGAGACCCAGGGTGTTGCCTTTTTGGAGCCCAAATCCTCTTGATTAATAGGACATCCAACTCAAAAGGTGGACTGGGCATTTCCTGTGGTCACTCTTGGCCAAATTCCTGGGGCCACATTTTTATCACAAATCTCTAACGGATCCCATTAATTGAAAGGAAAGTCAGTCCATTGGACCACAGACTAATACATGGGCTCTCTTTCAGAAGCTATACTCCGCCTTCAGGATTAGGTTTGCTTACTGTGCTGCTTCAGGCAAATTGAACAACTGGTCAAAGCTAAAATACTCTAACACTGGCAGTTTTTGTGAATTCGAACCTCAGAGAGCTGATGTCATTAAGTATACAGAAGACTTGCAAAGATAAAACCAATTTTCATATGTAAAGAGGACATCTTAAGGGGGATTAAAAAGTGAGTAAATTGGAAGAGGATTTCCCCTTTTTTATGCCTATTTTCTTTGGCTACGGAATAATATGGGGGAAGGGAAAGTGGGATAATATTATATATGTGTTGAATGAGATGTTATGTTATGCTTAACAGTTTAAAATTTGACGATACTGAACCCTGTTACTATCTTTGAATATTTCTTTTTAATCCCTGCCTCCCATTTTCTGACATTTGAAAACGTGTAATTGTCTATGCTTATTTGAGTGAGAAGCCAGTTAGTAATGTCTGTCCTTGGTGGTGTGTCCATCCAAAAAGAAGGTGCACACATCAGCAATCTGAATGGCAATATATCTAAAATGATAGTTATTGTTGTTGAGCTGAAAATGATAGGGAAATCATCTGATGTGGTAACTAAAATGTCGGCAGATAGAATGCTGTAAATAACGCTCCATCTAATCCCAGGTGTGGACAACTGCCCATTGCTTTTTAGACAACCAAGTGCAAAGACCAAAAAAAATGTTTGTAACTAAACAAATTCATGCCTTATATGGACATTCAATGTTAAGATAAGAAGCACATTTGTTGTTGTTTTTTGTTTGATATCCCGGCAGAAGTTGTGTTGCTTTTTATATTTCAGTATTTCTACCAAGACAGAAAAGCGGACACATTCTTGAGGATATGTGGTAATGCAGCTTTTCCATGTAAATGCCAGTCATACTTTCTGCAGTGTTTTGATTTGGTGTTGTGAAACTCCTCAAGCCACTATCATACAGTTCACAGAAGTACTTCGAATTTCATTTGTTTTGCAAAGAGCTGCTTTCTCCAATTAGACTCAATCTCCGTAACCGATATGATTTAAATAAAAATTGTTCAGTTTAGTCTCAGGTCAGATTTTTGTTTTGTTGTTTTTGCATGTGGGTCCAATGTCAGCTGCCAGTTTCCGCAGTGACTTAACCTACGGTATATCTGCAGTGCAGTGATAGTAGCTGAAGCCTCTTGAGAACTTGAGGACTTAAGCAGGATGATACTTAATTAGATTTTACATTTACTTTACTAATTTCTCATTGAAAGTCATTAAACCTGTTATGTCATTTTCAGCTGTTCTTCTTTGCTCAGCTTGCTTCAGTAAAAACACAGTGGTTTATCTATCTGGCATCCTTTTCCTTGTGTCAAAGATTGCTTTCAATCTTCACTGTTATAACGTGTACGATGAAAATGATATTGATAAATGATACAGTACAGGTTCACTTTGAGATGTTGGCAACTCCGTTTGACATCTTTTCCACTGTCGGTGTCATGGGAGAATTCAGTCCACACTGGTCTAACGAGAAAACAAGGTGGGGTGAGGAAAAGGAGATGCAAGTGTATATTTCACTGAAGGAACTGTAGCCAAATGCCAGCTAAATCAGTATTATTATGCTCAAATGGAATTTAATAGGCCCACTAAATCACAGATAAACACCTTCTTGCCTACCCAGTCATTTGGTGTTTATTGATAGGAATTGTCACTCAATTTGCTCAAATGTATAGGCCACCTGTGGCATTAAAACATCTTGTCACCCATGGTCAAACATGCTATCACAGTTCCTAGCCAGGTGAGTGAAAGATTAAATGATTTTCAAAATATTTTAATTTCTATCTTGACAAATTTCTACAATGTTTCAAGCTTGAACACGTTTATGTTTCCATCATTTACAGGCTATCACAAAAACAACATAATGAAAATAATAATAAAAATGTAAGCACCCGACCTGGTCATTTGTCATGTTACAGCTGATTGTGTAATTTTATGCACTAATGTTATTTTCTTGGGTAGATTCTCCATTTCAATTAGAATACTTCATCCACATCCAGGTGCTGTTGAACTTCTTTATTATGTTATAACTGAACATCAAGTTACATCCACATGCACCATTCTTAAACTGCCAAAATATTCTGAACATGATAGACCCAATGAAGGCAGGATTATGGGATGTCACTACCGCATTCATTTTAGTTTGCTGTGTCTAATGAACTGGCCACTGTGCAATATGCAAAGTGTACTATATGGAAAGACATTTGGAGGGTCATGTCTCATGCTTTTTTCTTATTTACTTTTTCAAAAGGGCATCCAGACACCATCACAGCTATAAGTGTATCGACTGGAAAATGCAGAAAATCACATCATGCTGAATGACAAACTTATATTTAGTTTATCTTTGATATGTCTTTTTCATCTGCAGTACAAAAGCACGAGACTATTGCAAAATGACTACAGAAACATCAGTACATATGTGCATACAGAACTACAGAAAAGTAACTTATCTGCTCTGTGCAGCTGTAGTCTAAGTAGTGTCCCATGATGTGTAGCCCACCTATTCCCTTCCTGTCTGAGCTACTGTATATATCTATACCATTGTTTCTCGAAGTGTAAAGAGTGTAACCCTTCCTCAAATTGTGCATTAAACACATTTTAATGTAATATGTTCACCCTGTTTTAACTAAAAGGCAATGCAAATTTATAATTTAATAATATTAAATGTTTTTAAATGTAGTTTTCTACATACTACTGTGTTGCAATTTTTGTTTGATTCTTTCAAGAAGAGGTGTCAAACATAACTATGTTCGGCAACCAAAACTGGCCACCAGAGGGTCCAATCTGGCCCACTGGATGATTTCGCAAATTTCAGGTTATTTAAGCTGTTTTGTAAGAAAATTGTTAATTAAATGTGAACATTTTCAAGTACTTATTTATAGATTATTATTATTATTAGGGCTCTCAAGCGATTCAAAACATATAATAATCCAATTAATTACATGTTTTGTGATTAATTAATCTCAATTATTCACAACATATATTTTCTGTAACAAGCATTAAAAAATATTCAAATGAATGTTCCTGACATGCATACTACAGCGTGTGCATGCGGATCAAAACTATGTCATCTAAACGCAAAAGGAAAAACTTTCCCGGTTTTTATGTGAAAGCCACGACGGGCCACTTGCTAGCTACTAACAGACTGCTACATGCTTTGCGTTGAGGTGATATTTATCAGGGTGCATAATACCAACCTTTTACCTGCAATTTGCAGACAAATCCTGGTATTACAGGTAAAAATATTTTGAACTTAGTTTGTTGAAGATTAAAAATCCTAGCTATCATGATTGTCGATTGTAAGCCTCTATGTGGCCGACAATTATTTAAACCGGAGAACAACAATGTTTCTGAAAACCGTCACATCACAATCTCAATATAACATCTTTGGTGGTACATCTCTAGTATTTTGGCCAATCAGAGTCAAGATAACAGCAGCGAATCTCGACGGTCTCGACAGGGTGGTAGACAATGAACCCCATTCCTGCCTCCGAGTGAGAGAGGAGAGTTGGTGCCTGGAAGGTGTTGCCAACTCTGTGATTTTTTTAAGCGACAAGTCTATTGACTTCTTCTGGTTTTATTCGAGACTTTTTGGTGTTTTAGTGACTCTGCTGTAAAAGTACGTATTGTTGTGCAGTGACTGTCCTGGACTAGCAGCTGGTGCTGCTGTGAACCCTTCCACCGTCCCAAAGTGCTCACAGGCAGTCAGTCTCACAGCGTCGCACAGCAGAGCCAGCTGCAGTCAGAGCAGAGAGGAGATGTCTATGGATATCCTGCTTTTCACACTTCTGAACTTCCTGCCTGAGGGCAAAAGTGTAAACAGTCCATGTTGGAGGTGGGAAGAGTTCTTAAGAATGGCGCACGCTCTCCTTTGGACTCTGCAGTGGTAGATGTCCTGTAGAGAGGGCAGAGGTCTCCTGACAATCCTCTCATCCGTCTTTACCACTCTCTGCAGGTGCCTGCGGTCCAATGCAGTGGTGCTCCCGTACCACACTGTGATGCAACTGGGCAAGATGCCCTCCACGATGCAGCTGTAGAAGTTGCTGAGGATCTTTGGAGACATGCCCAATTTCCTCAGCCTCCTCAGGAAGTACAGCCACTGTTGAGCCTTCTTGACAAGCTGGGTGGTGTTCAGAGTCCAGGTGAAGTCCTCAGTGACGTGCACGCCCAGGAATTTGAAGCGGCTCACCCTCTCGACCTCAAGTCCATGGATGATCAGTGGCCGATAGGTTGGCCTCTCCTTCCTCATGTCCATGATCACCTCCTCGGTCTTGTCAGTGTTGAGGGTTAGGTTGTTGCTCCCACACCATGTCACCAGACTGGCCACCTCCCTCCTGTACACTGCTTCATTACCACCAATGATTAGTCCAATAACGGTGGTGTCATCAGCAAACTTCAGGATGGTGTTGTCTTTGTGGGAGGCTACACAGCCATAGGTGAACAGTGTGTAGAGCATGGGGCTGAGGACACATCCCTGTGGGGTGCAAGTGTTCAAAATGATTCTGGCTGCTGCCTTAAACATATCCCAGTCTGTGTGTGAGAAACAGTCCTGCATGATGCTCTCTGTTTCTGCAGACCAGAGTTTCACCTGCTTCATGATGGAGTTGGACTGTTTCAGTAGCTGTCTGTAGGCAGGGTACAGAAAAAGGGAGATGTGGTCTGAAAAACCGAAGTGTGGGCGGGGAGCAGCTCTGTATGCTCCATGGATGTTTGTATATACATGGTCCAGTGTTTTTATCAGGTGTTGGGATTTTGACGTGCCGGAAGTATTTAGGCAAAACAGTTCGGAGGTTGCAGTGGTTAAAGTCACCTGTGATGATGAAAGTGGTGTTGGGACAAGCCGTTTCCAGCGTGCTGATGACGTCATGGAGATGTCCAAGTGCAGCTGCTGAGTTAGCTCGCGGGGGGATGTAAACAGCGGCTAAGAATACAGCGGTGAATTCCCTCGGTAGATAAAAGGCCCGGCATTTTAGCACAAGCAGCTCCACGTCGGGCGAATAGTGTCTGTGAGAGGTCTGCACGTCTCCACACCAAGTGTTGTTTACAAACACACACACGCCTGCCCCTTTAACTTTACCGGAGGCAGCGGTGCGGTCTCCTCGGTGTAGAGTGTGCGTCGGAAGCTGCACAGCACAGCAGAAAATCAAGGGACAGCATTCTCTGATTTCCCGTTGAGATGTTATCCTGCTTTTTGTAAGTAAGCAGTGCGCGGCATTGTTGCACGGTACAAAAACAAATATATACAAATAAAATTTAAAAACACGGCGTTCAGGAGTGGAGCAAACTCGTTCGCCACAGTGGGCGCCATCTTACTCCGTATCCGCCGCCTTTATGACCGGTTCGTTAAAATATTGTATTATATTAAACCGGAACGTGGCACAAAAAAGTGCTGTTGGTTAACCTTGAAGACAGTCTGGTGGCCAGTGCCTCGGTGAAGGAGCACCTTAGACACCTGTTTAAGAGGCTCAGTGCCCAGGGATTGTCAGTCTGGTGAAGTCCCAGTTTGGATTATCAGGTATAGATTTTTTCAGACACTGCGTCTCCCCACAACGAGCCATTCCACTATCTGCCAGGGTGGAGGCAGTCAGCAGTTTCCCAAGACCCCTCACCGTGAAGTCCCTGCGGGAGTTTCTGGGCATGGTGAGCTAAGCTGGTGCGGGTGCCAAGTTTGTCTGGCCTGGTCTCAGGAAGAATGTCAGAACCTGGGCTGCCTCCTGTGTGGCCTGTCAGCGGGCCATGGAACACTGACATACCAAAGCCCCCTTGGCACGTTTCTGGTCCCTGAGAGGCATTTTGACCATGTCAATGTGGACCTGGTGGGCCACCTACCTTCCTCCCATAGGTTCACGCACCTCTTCACCATGGTGTACAGGACCACTAGGTGGGCGGAGGCCGCTCCTTTGTCTTCAACCACGTCTGCTGAGGTAGCCCGGGTATTCCTTGGGTCATGGGTGGCCTGTTTTACTAAAAATTATTAAGAATTACGAACGCTTTTATTCGCCCCCTTATGCACATGCAAACACACAATGGGGATATTTATCTTCTGCGTTTTTTCCCATCTGTGGCACAGCACAGCAACCAGTCCATAAATAAATTGCCACAGAGCAGAGGGCAACCACATTTCAGGGAGCAGATGTTGGGGGGGTAGAGTGAAGTGCTCAAGATCACTTGTTCTGTTCCAAGGTTTTCCTTGTCGCAATGGTTTTTTGTGGTTTGTCGGGATTTTAACCACCGCCTCCCCTCAGCTGATCTCACGTCTGACCGGGGCCTGCAATTCACATCAGAGCTCTGGACTGCAGTTGCTGAGGGCCTGGGGATGAAGCTCCACCGCACCACAACATACAATCCAAAGGGGAACGGACTGTGTGAGCGGTTTCATCTCTCTATGAAAGCTGCTCCTTGGGCCAACCTCACGGACGGCAACTGGGTCGACCGCCTACCAGGGGTTATGCTTGGCCTGCACTAAGGAGGACCTGCAGTGTTCTTCTGTGGAGTTGCTCTATGGTGAACCACTGCGGGTCCCAGGGGAGTTTCTCCTAGAAAAGGCGGATCCATGGTTTGTGGCATCATACAGGACTGGGGCACTGGACAAAGCCAACCCCTTCACCCCAGTTCCTACATCTCACCACGGCCTTCCCGTGTCCTACCACCCTAAGGATCTGTGGTCAGCGAGATACATCTTCATTCGGCAATATGGACACCGTACCCCCTTGAATCCCCCTACAATGGGCATTTCGGCATCCTGGAGGCAGGGCCTAAAAACTTCCTAGTGGACATGGGGGGCAAGCCGGAGTGAGTCTCAAACCTGCACACCTGGATCTGACTGTGCCGGTTGAACTGGCCCAGCCACCACTTCGAGGATACCATCCTGCTCTGGTGTCTGGCTCGCCGCCAAGCCCTGTCCTCGCCACTGCACCTGTTAAGCGCAGCTATTTTGGCCGTTTGGGGGACATCACTGGGGACGGTGTGCCGGTTGACTATGGGGGACTTTTTGGGCTATTACGTATTCTTGCTGGGGTGGTAAATTCTAGGGGGGGGCCTGTGTGGTGACCCACAAATAGGTAGAGATTTACCATAGGCTGCGGCTTCTTTAAAGGAGAAGCTCACATGGGAGAGGATGTTTCTGATGAAGCTATATGATTGGTGGGTTGGTGGTGTCCCAGCTGTAATAACCTGTGTAAAGGTGGAAGTAAAAAGTTGACTAGACTCGAGATCCCTTCTCTGTCTCCTTCGTCATGCACTCCCACAAATTCATCATAAACATGTGTCACCACACTGTTTGTCTAGTTATTATATGCAGTCCTCTGTTAAAAGTATGTGTAGGAGAGAGACACTTTATATCTGCAAAAGTAACATCTCTTCTTAATGCACTTGTTTCACACTCACGACACATGCCCCGGACAGAATGTGTCACATCTGCAACTGGGAAACAAAGCACTGCAAAAGCCAAAGTAAATCTGGCCCTCTCTAGGTTTCGATTCGATGAATGCATACATTTCCAATTACCCTTTGCCCCTCAGAATAAGATGAATGCTCTCTAATATATAGAGTGCAGTGCGTTTTGTAAGATGAAAAGCTAATTTCCTGGGTTGTCTGGGAGCAAAAAAGAACCAAACGCACGCTCACATTACATCAGGCTTCTGGATAATCTGCTGGGGAGAGCACAAGTGAGACAGAGAGGCAGACAATAGGAGTGGTAGTGTCAGAAAGACAAGCCAGAGAGAGAGAGAGAAAGAGGGCTGCATTGACCAGCTACAGCTGCCTGCATGTTTTTTCCAACCCATAATGCAGTAGAGAAAGGAGTCACTGTGCATTGGATTAATAAACAGTTATTCATCTTCAGCATGTCACCTAGAAAACAGGAGTGGTTTTGCCCTTGGGCAAATCTTCAGACCCATTAAAGACAGACAATTCATCAGAGTACTATTTGAACTGCATACTACAAACTTTCAGGAGCCCCCCCCCCCAAAGAAGAAAGAAGAAAATTAGGGTGATTGAACAGATGAAGTGCAGGGAGAGATGGAGGGAAGATAAGGTTGAGAGAAAGTGAAAGGTAGAGGAAAGGTGAGAGGCATTGGGCTGCTAGTCTTGTGATTTATGATGTTTAGAAAGTCAAGACTATTTGACTGAATACTGAATTAATGAGGTAGAATAGGTTAAATCGACTGGCACACATGTCTTTGCAGACACCCGTGCACGTGTTCTTGTAGGTCATTTGATGTAGTCATCAATAACAGGGCACATTTCAGCATTTGAAATTACCTTCAGATTACACTATTACAACTTCATCCAGAGAAATAATGAATGTGTCGAGACGGTGTGAGATGAAGGCAGACATTAAAAGTGCAAAGCTAGCAATTGTTTGACCTTGACTGAAAGAGGCAGGAGCAAACTGAGTTGTTCTTATCATAAGGTGGTTGATTATGATGCCACTTTTGATACAGTCACATGGAAATCATCCAAAAATAATTTGTTCCCTATATTGCTTTCCAAGACTCAATAGGCATATTCATTTATTAAGTCTGACCAACTATACACAAGGTCACGTTACAAATTGTCTAGTTACCTATTGCAGCAGATTTTTTTCCTTTGCCAGGACAATGAAGACATAGTGGAAAACTGCTCACTAGCCCCGGCAGTATTGGATTATGTCCTAATCACATCAGCAGTCTTTTGCTTCTGATATAATGTAATTCATTTATAAGATGTTCTGAATTTATCTTATCCATAATGTTTCCTTTTTAGCCAGCACACAACCTACAAGCAAACAACTTTCATAATCTTCCAAAAACACTAATATAATTTTTCTCAGAAATATGAAATAATGCATGACAAAGTGCATTTTGATATTCAATTCAATCAAAACCTAAACTGATCAATAGAAACTAATTGTTTTAATGCTGTCCTATCAAAGTGGATCAGTAAATTAGTCATTTTAAAGACTGACTTAGCTGATGATCTCTTGACTAATGTTACTTTTGTTGAAAATGAAAATGAAAATTTACTACTGACTAATTATTGTGTTTGGAAGGCATGCATGGGTGTATCAATTTCGGATATAACCATATGTGAGTAACATCATCATCATCATCATCATCCTCATCCTCATCCTCATCCTCATCCTCATCCTCATCCTCATCCTCATCATCATCCTCATCATCATCCTCATCATCATCCTCATCATCATCATCATCATCAAAAAATAAAATGCTCTTGGTTTTATGACGTATCCAGTAACAGAATAGAATAGAGCAAACACAGGGCTTTGTGAATGGAAAATGTGTATTGTTTAAAATTATACCATATTATTTCATTTGGATTGTTCTGGATGGTTCTAAAAGGATAGTAAATGTGAAACAGAACGGGGTAATGATGAACAGGAGCAGAAGTAAAACTAGCCAAGACAAAAAAAAACAAAATCCATATTTTTATGCGGCACCTACGAGGGCTAAACTAAATAAGTTTACCCCAGAACCTCTACAATACATTTTAAGATGCAGATCATACTATTCAAATAAAAAATGCAGCTTTCTCTGTGTACCTACCTTCTCTGTGTTTCCACCTCTTATTGTTTGAATAATCTCTGGTTTAAATATTGTGTTTTGTGAATTTTATATTTACTGGTGTAAAGCACTTTGCGTAATGAAGGTGCTTTCATACAAGTTTACCAATTTGCTTTAATACACATTTGCCAATGATCATCAAATCTGGCTTAGTTTATGTGAAGGCTATCATCCTTTCTTTTCTTTATGCTTGCCATTTTCGTGAAATTATAACCAACGTGCACTTAACTGGTGCTGGTACACATGCGCAACAAAAAGTCTGTAATGCGTAATCACATTGTGCGTACCAAACACAGGACCCTGACCTTGCCCCGGAAAGACAAGGACTCACATATTTTATTTGAAGCTCACTCTAATTCTAATTTGTTTTGTGAGGAGACTGATTGTGAATTATCTTGCGGGCCGGATCAAACAGCCTCCCCACCTCTGCTTTATCATTTTGAGGATACGAATTGACCTTTATTGGGACAGGAGACTTTGTGACGTGGGTCATTTGGTACCGGGCCGCACAGAAAGAATTATTAGCCCCATATTGACCCGAAAATATTAATAATAATAATAATAATAATAAATTCTTCCTATAAAAATTCTGAAAAAGTCTTCTTGTATTCGGGGTTTAAACTATTCAATGTAATCACACCGGAGCATCGTATTGCCGCCACATCTGGGCTAGGTTGTGTGTTCCAGGAGTGTGTCGAGCCCGCAAGGACGACTGACAGGATGACCCCCGCCTCAAACCTCTGTAGGTGCCTCCCAGCCGACGACTCCCTCGGAGTAAACCGGTGAGACGAGCGGCTTTGCGCAGAGGGAGACGGGGGACTTCACCTACGTAGAGTATATTATTTTCCTTCGATTGATTATCAGAGATTGAAAGATATTTTATCTTTTATCTCTCCCAATTATATCTGTCTGTGAAAATGTATTATATTAAACCGGTCCGTGGCACAAAAGAGGTTGAGGACCGCTGCTATAGACCCCTTCCACAGCCAGTCCATGTTTTTAGGAGTTATTGTATATAGTACTCAGCTGATAGTTTCCCCTTATTCGTATGCCTTTAGAAAAAAGATGCTTTTATGACACCTCAATGCCTTGTGCTTTCTCTAAACTTTAACCCCTTTCATTGTTTCCTCTGCATTTTGCAGCCTCTATCACTACCCTAATATTTCACCTCCTTTACTTTTTTTTTTACAATTGCAGCTGCTTCATACAAAGTTAAGCCAGCATTTAGGTTTGGCTCCCAGTCATCTATTGATCGGTGCCATTCAGCTCTCAGCTACATATAAAGCAAAAACATTTCAGCCATCCATAGAGCAATGCTGCTCAGCATCAGCTTATCAGCAGCCAACAATATCCTGGCAATTTCTTCTGCAATTGCTTTCGCTAGTTGACAGTAAACCAATGTGCAGCAATGCCAGACTCAGAACTTGCTGACTTTGAATGGTTTTTGACAAATGATTTCCAATTTCCAACTATTTTATAAAATGGTTTCCAATTGAGCTAGACTGGTTGTTTGTTTTGCTAGATGTTAATGCAAAAAGCAAGTTGCCAAAAAATATGTCATTTTCAACAATGAGGCCATTTTGATTTCTGGAAAAATAACTTTTCTAGTTCGTCAATTCCAAGAATCTGAGTAAGTTTGACATTAACACTGTTTTCACAGACTCAGGAGACTCATATAGGTTCAGAACGTTCTCCTCTCCCCATTCTCATTTTACTAAAGTAATCTAAATCCCTAACATTTAAGAGGATTTTGAATCATTTTACATATCAAAGTCTTCTTGCACATATTGGCCAGTTCTATTGCAAATGTAAAATAATTTGTGTTGACTTTTCTGATAAGCCCCTGAAATGATGTATCAGTGGGAGTGGGCGGCTACACATTGAAAAGGAAAAATACAAATGTGTGGGTGATCGCTGAAGCTGAAACAATATTCTGCTTCACAACTCTGCTTATGGGGAAAAGGCTGGATAAGATGCTATGAATGTGACATACACACCTCCCTCAATAATGTGTTGCTAGTTGTATTGAGACAATTTAATTGATCCTTCAGCACTGACCTGTATCCCCTCATGTTAAAACTCTCGTGAGCCCGGCAATTATTTTTGCAATCTAGTTTTACATGTACCAAAATTCAACCACACTGGGGTTAACGGAAAAATCCCAGGTTACTAAAAGGCACTAAAATATGACTTATCTTGTAATTAAAGTTTGGGCACTTGGTAAGGGCTTGGACCAAAACAATAATTTGAGAATTTGAGAAGGATAGAAAATGTTAGTTTAAAATGAAAAACATATTTAGATGATGAAAATGTGGTTTACAAAGTATATGACATATAGTGTTATAAATGGAGGAAAAAGGACACTGCAGCTGTCCCCATCTATTATACAGTATATATATATAATTGTTATTATTATGAGACACAATAACTATTCAACAGTTTGTGTTTTGTATTTTCTGCAAGCCAACTTTTACTGAAAATCAAGCAAAGGCGAAGTTTCAAGTCCGATTACTTCCTCAACCTGTATAATAGATTGATAAACCTTTCTCTGCAGGTATAGATATATCAATAAGATTGAAAACCTACTGATAGAGCCCATTATTATTATTATGGAGATTTCACTAAGTCAGCTGAAAAGCAGTTGACTCTGCCACATGAGCACTTCACATTCATTGTCCTAACTGGCTTGGCTGGACCACCGAAAAGGGCACAGGCTTTTTCGAATGCAGTTTAAACAACAATCATATCACCCTTCAAAAAATAATTCAAGACTGTCCCTTTGACATAGTTTTTCTGCAGGCCCCAAATTCTTTAATCAGCCCCTGCTATGATCTGAAACTGAGCCTGTGAATTTCTGAACTCCAGCTCCGTTGTTCTTAGATCATTTCAAATTAAATTCAAGCGTACACTCATAAGAACTGGCTGGATAGCGGTTACAGTTAATCTTTAACCTATACATTTGTATTTATTCCCTTAACGCCAGGCTCCAGGATGCAGTTGTGTAAGATAAGATAAGATATTCCTTTATCTGTGTGTGTGTGTGTGTGTGTGTGTGTGTGTGTGTGTGTGTGTGTGTGTGTGTGTGTGTGTGTGTGTGTGTGTGTGTGTGTGTGTGTGTGAGTGTGTGTGTGTGTGAGTGTGTGTGTGAGAGAGAGAGAGTGGTTTTCGATTTCCAAAATGCATGGAAGAAAAATTGTCTGAATCAGAAGCAGGACGTGAGAAATAGGAGATCTATTGTATATAAGAGATTTCCAACAGATCTATAAGAACTCGGAGCAAACCCAATAAAACCAATTTTTGCTTCTGCTGTGGGTATTGATGTTGTTTCAACTATTCAAACCCAGTGGCGGACAGCCACAAAAACTTTTTCTGAGGTTCATTTTGCTGCTGTCTGTCTATGGTGTGTAGCAATGGTTGTTCATTAAAACTGCAAAATTTGGTAAATTCGGGGTCAGTATTGCCGATACCGATTTTGATACTTTAGATCAAAAAAGCAGCTTATCTACTCTTCATGTAAGAAAAAGAAATGTGAAATGATTTATGAAATGAAGAGAGCGAAGTGAGTGAGAGGAGCGAGATGAGAGGTGTTTGCACATGCACAACCACTATGATGAACAGGATTTTACAACATAGAGAAATGAAACTTCTTGATCTCAACACGCAAATATCAGTCTGATAACAATACCAACGTTGGAATCGACACGTCTTAGTTTTATATCGATCTGTCCACCCCAATTGCTCATATTGGAAGTCGGCGGGAGCTGACACCTGTTCAAAATACAGAGGCTCAACATAGTCTAGCATTATTTGCATTGATAATCATTCCCTTTTTTAAATGCTTTTACCTTGAAAATACCTGTGTTTGCTTTGTAAAATAACACAAAAGAATCTCTACAATGACCTCATCATCTGGGGGAGGTGGTGGACTACCTGGGAAAGCATCCGTCTACCAACCAGAGGATCGCTGGTCCTGACCTGACCACAATAAACCATTGCGTCCTGGAAAGACCTCGCATCTCAAACCTGCCCTTCCTAGCTAAGGTTTTGAAAAAAGTTGTTGCCCTTCAGCTACATGACCACCTCCACTCCCACCAGCTCTATAAAACCTTTCAATCAGGTTTCACACCATCTCACAGCACTGAAACAGCTCTAGCATGGGTTCTCAATGATCACTGGCAAGGCCCTGGACTTTGAGCAAAACCACTCAAATCAGATCACATCACCAATGTCTTTCACTCACTCCACTGGCTCCCCGTAACCGACAGGATCACCTTCAAATTTGTATTAATGGTCTACAGAGGCATTGATCACACTGACCCCACTTATCTCCTAGAACTGCTTACCAAACAACAACAAAAATCATCACGCACACTCAGGTCGTGCTTTCTCCTCCCTGGGTCCACGTCTGTGGAATCAGCTCCTGGACAATGTCAGAACCTTTGACTCATTTATGGTTTTTAAGAAAAGCCTAAAGATCCACTTGCTTTGACTAACTGTCCTGGGTTTATATCCTAAATAGTTTATTTATTTATTGTTCTTATTCCTATGTATTCCTTAGCTCTTTTTTAACACTTATATAATTAACCAGTTTGTTTTTATAATGCCTTTGTGAAAATATGTCGTATTTTTCGTGTTCTTTGTTTCTCTCCAAGGGAAGGATCGCTATAGACGTTTTTTTTTTTCAAATGTTTTTATTGAATTTTTTCACAATCATACAAGTTTACTTTAAACCCTTCCCCCAACCCCACAGACCTGGACCAAACATACATGGGCATATGATATTTCTGGAGCAAAAAAGAAAAAGAGAGAAACTACAACTGGAATTCTAGAAAGAGAAACAATAATAAGAAAAATAAATGTAGATACATAATAGGAAAAGAAGAACAGGAAAGAAAACCAGGAACAAAATAACTAAAAGGCAATGAAAGTGAGAAAGGTAGTGATATAAAAATAAAATATATTAAAATAATAATAATATTAACAATAAAGAAAATAGTAGTAATAATGTTAACACTAGACACTACAGTAGAATGTGCAAAATGTACCGTAACCACTTATACATGTCTCAAGTGTCTTAAGCATCTGAAAATACTTTAGGAAGGATCCCCATATAGTATTGAATTGTGTAAGACATGACATTAGGTCGCGAATCCTCTGAGCATGGCTAGGCGGGAGGCAAAGGACAGAATGCGAGCCTTGATTGGAGTCAAGCAAGAATCGTGCTCCCCAATTGTGCCACAAGAGGGTTAGGGTCAAGGTTTTGACCAAGGACAATAGACAAAGCACAGAAGATGTCCTTCCCATATTTTTCCAGGCTGGGACAAGTCCAGAACATGTGAATAAGGGAGGCATCACCAATTTTACACCTTTCCCGATAGGGACTTACATTAGGGTAGATGCGGGACTTGGCTTTGGATATATGGGCCCTGTGCACTACCTTGAACTGCAACAAACAGTGATGGGCACATATGGATTTTGAATTTACCAGCTTGAATATCGTGACCCAAACATCTTCCGGTATTAAAATATTTAGATCATGCTCCTTAGCAATTTTAATGTTGTTCAGTGGGGCCTTTCTTATGCCTGTTAGCTTGTCATAAATAGCCAAGTTGGATTTAATTTAAGAAACATCTCCGCCGTGTTTGGCTCAGGAGCTTCAGGGAAACCTGACATCTTAGAATAGAGGAAGTGCATAGTTTGCAGATATCTAAATAAGTGATAGCTAAGGATGTCGAACTTTTCGGAAAGTTGTTGAAATTATGCAAAACTGTTGTTAATGAAGAGATCTTGAAAACACGTGATGCCCTTCCTCTGCCATTCCCGAAATGCTGAGTCAGTTACCGATGGTTGGAAAAGGTGGTTAGATAGGATAGGACTCTCCTAAGTCCTATCCTATCTAACCACAAGCCGAAGTGTTTCCTGAACTGACCCCACACCCCCAAGGTATGTCTATTAACTGGATTGCTAACAGAGTTACTTGGAAGGAAATCCGAGCAATGCTAGGATGGAGAGTTGTTTGGTGGAACTCACCTCCATTGCAACCCAAGGCGGACAGTCGGCATGGTTATGAAAATGTGTCCAGAACATGATGCAACGGATGTTGGCCGCCCAATAGTACCAACGAAAGTTAGGCAGCGACATGCCTCCATCGTTTTTAGATTTTTGCAGATGGGTCTCGTTCAGTCCGGGACGCTTGCCCCCCCAAATATAAGACGACACAACTGAGTCCAGCATGCCAAAAAAGGACGGGAATGAAAACAGGTATTGTTTGAAATAGGTACAAAAGATTTGGAAGAATAATCATTTTTATGGAATTAATGCGGCCTACTAAGGATGTAGACAAGGGGGACCACTGTGCCAGACGCTGTTTAACGAGATTTAACAAAGAGATAAAGTTTGCTCCGAACAAAGACTTATATTTCCTTGTGACTGTAATGCCAACATAAGTGAACTTATCTTTCACTACCTTAAAAGGGAGAAGTTCACTCTTCTTATTACTATTATTGATGAGAAAGTAATCAAGCCTAGAATATGTATGATGGACATGCGTGAAGAAGGAGTACTCCCGCTTCACTGGATGAAGGCAGCACCACACGTCATCATGCACGTTTGCAAGCACCGCTGGTGTACTATACAATTTTCCGGAGACGATAACAAAGCGACTGTTGGAGTCTGATATTACACTGTGATGTTAAAAGGGGATATTCTTATTTAACAGGATTGAGACTCCCCTGGCCTTGGCCTGGAAAGTAGAGTGGAAGTGCTAACCTGCCCATCCCGACATCAGACGGGTGTTATCAGAAGCATGGATATGGGTTTCTTACAAAAACGCTATAGACACAATACAACTGTTTCATGTGTTTCACAAAACTTTCTTTCTCCTAACAGTGTGGTTTAAGCCCTTTACATTCAAGCTAAACAAATGTAAGTGATTACCCATATTTATAGCCGACAATGGAGGTTATTAAACATATAAAAGTAAAGCTCCAGAAACAAGTCCCACCATGAAAACATGAGGCTAGAATTAACAACATAAGGCACAGGTCTGCAGAAACAATCAAACAACAACACAAGAACCCCCACCCCGCACCCTACCACCCCATAACAAGAAAGCTGCCAAAATACGTGGCAGCAAGTTCCCCCAAAGCTGTCCCAAAAAAAGAAAAACCTTCCTGTCACACAAAAAATAAATCTTAGCTCCAATAATTTAAGCAGCACAGTAATAAAACCCCTGGAATAAATGTGTAACAGTAGTGCCCTTTAAAAAGAAGAAAGATAAAAAAATGAACATTGCATCACGTTTTTGAAACACTTTTGCATGCCAAAAAAAACAATATGAAAAAATAGATTAATAACGAGTTGTCACCAAGAGAGCACAACTCCGCAGCTGCAGTTTGCTACGGAGCCCCGCTTCGCCACCGTCCCCTACTCTCGCATCCCGGCCACAGTGGAATCGCCTCCGCCAACGTGAGAGGAAGCAGAAGATTGGGAAACGCGGAGGTATTCGTGCTAGGCTAGCGGCTAGCCCACACAAGCCGGCTATCCCCACAATTGTACTGGCAAATGTACGCTCCCTGGATAATAAGTTGGATTACGTCTGAATGCTTCAGGAGCCCCAGAGGAAAGTGAGAGACAGTTGCATGTATGTATTTTCTGAAACCTAGCTCAATGAGAATGTCGCGGACCATGCTATCCATCTATCTATCCATCCCGAGCAACTAACAAGCTACTGCTCAGACAGAGTTCTCACCGAGGGAGGCAAGAGTCGCAATGATGCCTGGTGCCGCGACGCGGTTGTGGTCTGCAAACACTGTTCACCTTTTGTGATCGTGAACTGCTGACCATTCTACCTACCAAGGGAATTTACAGTCATACTTGTTGTTGCTGTTTACATCCCTCCAAGCTCCAATAGCAACAACAGGAGCAAGGCACTAAATGAACAGTATCATCAAATCAGTGAGCAGCAGTCAGCCCACCCGGATGCTTTTCTCATACTGGCGGGAGATTTCTACCATGCAGACCCAAAGACTGTGTTTACAAAAAATATATAAACATATTGACTTTCCAACCCATGGGAATAATATACTGGACAATGTTTACACCTTCCAGAAAGGAGCTTACAAGGCCCTTCCCCATCTGGGTGCCTCCGACCACATCACTGTCATGCTAATGCCTCCATACAGACCACTGGTTAAAGTCACCAAAACAGTTCGAAGGCAGGTACGCGTGTGGCCGGAGTGGGCCTCGGAGGCCCTCATGGACTGTTTTAACACCACAGACTGGAATGTGTTTAAACAGGCTGCCCCCTACAACAACACCACAGACATACAAGAGTACACAAATGCCACCACTGCCTACATCTGCAAGTGTACTGAGAATGTCACAGTCCTCAAGACCATCACTTTTCGGGCCAATCAGAAGCCGTGGCCAATCAGAAGCCACCAGCGGCTCTACTTAATTCGCAAACTGAGACGAGCCAGAGTTCCAGCCCCCATCATGGGCACCTTCTACAGAGGGACCATAGAGAGCATCCTCAGCAGCTGCATCATGGTGTGGTACGGCTCCGGCCCTGCTTCCTGCCGCTAGAGCAGCACATCATGAGAACAGGAAAGAAGATCATTGGTGTCTCTCTCCTCTCTCTCTATCAACTTTACCAGTCCCGCCTCACCTGCAAAGCCCTTTGCATCGCAGGTGAGCCCACCCACCCATCACACTGCTTCTTCAGCCTGCTGACATCAGGCAGGAGACTGCATAGCCTCTGAGCCAGGACCAGCAGACTGAAGGACAGCTTCATCCTGCCTTATGTCCTACTGTTTTGTGCCTTATGTCTTTTTTAGCATATCTTATTTCTAGTTATATATTTATATTTTTATGTATAGTAATCGTATTTAAAAATGATTACTTTTTTTCTTCCTAGGGTTTGAGAGAAATGCAATTTCATTACTCTGTATGTTTACACATGCGGCTGTACTTGACAATAAAGCTGACTTTGACTACTGTCATTTCCGGACTATTAAGTGCACCTAAACATAAGCCGCACCCACTGAATAAAAAATGTGTGAAAAAAAACATGTATACGCCGCACATGCCTATAAGCCGCAGGTGTCTACATTGAAACAAATGAAACTTATTCTGGCATTAAAGAAAGACAATGCCTGTAACACGGCTTGTCACAAAAATAAATAAATAAACAGTAGTATCCCAAGAAACTCATTGGTCACTATCTTCCCCCTCCTGCGCACTGACACCACTGAATTCATCTCATTCGGTGTCGGGGTTGAACAGCTTCGGATGAATTGCTTCATCCGATGTTTGCTCAGCCTCGTTTTCATTGTCGCTCTCGTCACTTTCATCCCACTCAACACGGAGCGCCACCTTAAATGCACGATTTACACTGATGTCGAGTGACTGCAAAAACTTTGTTGTACCCCCGGGAATCACAGTTGGTCGCCTTCAACTTGAAATCTGCATTGTATGCATGTCTTCCTGTCTTTGCCATGAGGGTGTGTGCATGACAAAATGACTGATCAGAATGATTCAGTGGAAATGTGCTAGATTAAATGTGGACAGTTTCATTGGTCCACCTTAACCCGTTCGGCAATTTCAATGGTCTAATGTGACGGAACTAAATTTTCCAAAAAAATCCATATAGTAGCCACGTCATTGCTTAAGCGGCAAGGTTCAACGTGTGGGAAAAAAGTAGTGGCTTACGGTCAGGAACTTACGGTATATTGAATTAAAATATAACGCGAAGTGATGTTTTTAAAAAATGGAGGTTTAAGGGGTTGAAAAGATGAAAAGTAAGCAGGAGCACCAGTTGCTTCTACCCCATGCTGTCACAAACCGGAAGTCCTTGAGACGAGTTTTGAGGTTTTACTAAAAACATAGCATAAAGGCTTTGATTGATATCTCTCCAGCTCCGAGTCGGGCAGCCAAAGCGCCCCCCAGCAGGGTGTGTTTATCAAGAGTTTCCAGTTTTTCAGTTACACTCCTTTGAATTACAGGCTATATGCATTTCTTTGGTTCAAAACTAAGGTTGGGGGTAGAGCAATTACCTGTGCATTCTTCTAAATCTCAGGCGGCAGTGTGGAATGCAAATTTCAATGCTTGGAGACGTCTGGTCTGAGTGGTGGAATAAACATTTATATCCGTGTAGTAACATGGTTGCCTAAAATCTAAACATTTCTTTATGAGCTTGCAAATAATAAGCTTAATGATCCTGAGAACTAAAACCACAGATAATGACAATAATAAATGCAAGTAAGGATATGTCTCCATGGTTTCATATAAAACTTTGAAAAACAGCTGATATAATGTCTGTCATCCACCACACAGTGAGAGAATAAGTGACAAAAAGAGTGGGTTTGGTGGAATTAAAGAGGCAATGGGAGAACATGGAGAATAAGACAATGAAAGGATGACAGATTGAGACGGAGATGTGGTAAGAGGAAGACAGGCTGGCTGACATACAAATACTCCCCCATGGAAGTAACTGTCCCTTGTGATACTGATCCTGTCATTTGAGCAAGAGCCTGAACACAAGAGGATGGCATACAACAAAGAAGGACAGTTTATCATTTTAGGCAGAGTGAAGGGAGACTGCTGCCACTATTTTGAGGCAAATAGATCCAGACAGAGATGGGGGTTTAACGTTTGCATCTGTTAGCTCATATAGCTTCTATCGTAGCAATTAATACCTCCATAAGCTATGTTGCTGTTTCTTAGGATAATATGTTATTTAAAAAAATACTCAACAGACAACAAAATAATTTATTTTCTTGCATTGCATTCAATTAATACCTATTCTAACTATCTATCTCCTGTATCTATCTATCCTTCTTTGTTTTTGGTTCCGACATTAATGGCATTAAAATGATAGTAGTGCACATCCCTTGGGTTTTTACTGCTCCACTGAAAAGAACTGTAAAATTACGTGTCATTTTGTTTCGAGGCTAATTGATTCTAAATGAGCGATTCTCATCAACAGCCTTTGTGGAGGCATCAATCTGGAGGGATAATGACAATATGCAAAATTCCTTTCACTGTCACTGGCATATACCTAGTACAGAAAATTGAGTATAGCCTTAGTTCAGAAAGACCACAGAGTAAAGTTCAACGCAAAGTCCAAGCACATCAGCTGACAGTAGAACATCCAGATCAGCTTATTCCCCCAATAGCAGATATCATAGAGCTTCCTTTGAAACCTGCCATGACTTTAGCTTATACTTTTCACATTCATATCTTTCCGGGTGCCCAGGTGGTGGATAGGGGTGAGGACCCATCTCCAAAAATGAAATCACTGCGAGTTGGCATATTTGGCAGATCCCCAACTATCTCAGAGCTTAATAAACGAATGAATGATGACAACATTTCAATAATCGGCATCCAGGAACACCGGTTCATCCACAATGTTGAAGAGCCTGGCATCGTAGCCCACAACATTGTCAGTAACACACTATTATAATCCTTAACGCTTAAAAACTCAGTTGTGGCTGCAGCTTTATAATAGTTGTCAAAATATTGCTCCTCCCACTAGTGACCTAGGGAACCTACACCACACCTGTAGAAATATGCAATAAAATCAGCAATAAAAAGCTCCCTGCGAATGCCACCTCGCCACACTCGACAGCAGATTTCCTCTGCTCCAAAAGCCATTTTTCAATCCAATATTGTCAACCATTCAAATCTATCAACGAAAGACCTTCAACAAATGTGAAGACGTGTGCATGAACAACATACTGAAATCTTTCCAAACTAGCCCAGCAGTAGAACACATGAAAGCATGGGAACTTGTGCGTGAGCTTTCGGTAAGGAAGTGCGGTTTTCGTCCAAGGGAAGACCATGAGCATGTGGAGGGCCACTTCGCCAAACTATTTAATCCCGACAACATCCAAACAGACAACCACAATACTGCCAGAGATTAGCTGTGAGCCATTTTCCCAGATTGAGTTGGATAATGCCATTAAGCAAATGAAAAAGCGCCTGGAGAAAATCCTTGACAGTATTCTGCAACAAAACCCTTAAGGGCGTAAGACCTGCTGAGTGGGGTCTATACGGTATCGCTCCTGTTCCCTAAAAAGGCAATCTTACCATCCCTGACAACTATGAATTATTTCCCTTACGTACGTTTCCGCCAAGATCTATGTGGCAGTGGGGTGTGGTTAGAGCACCGGCTGCAGGTGAGAGAAGGGTGTGAAGGCCGGTGACAACACAGCTGACCAAAATCAGGTAATCAATTCACTCAATATAAAGCATTTGGTTAACCTGGTTCTGGTCTCTCTTGCTCTAGGCTGAATCTTGGGATGAGGGTTGACTGGAGGCCTCATACTCCAGAAATAGTGGAGGGCTGAAGGTGACTTTGTTTTTGTTGATTTGAAGACTGTAGAGAACCTTTGAATTTTTGAGTTCAATAGACCGTAAAATATACTTGTTGTGTCACAAACGGTCTTCTTTCCTGTTCCTAAAACATCGGCGTGAGCACGGACCTTCACACTGGCGCCCAATGAAGACTCACGAGCAGGGAGGGGACCACCCACGGAGCCAGGACAGGCTATCCAGCGTTGCACTGCCATGCGCTGCTGCCATGAGCTGCTGCGGCATCCAACCATCCACGAGGCTAAGCCCCCGACACGCTAAGCCCTGTCTCCTCTGATCCCTCTCAAAAGGATGAGGGCAAAGGAAGATACAGAAGCGTACCACAACATATTTGTGGGCACGGCAGCGGCATGTGGGTGGCTGGAGGAGGAGTGGGCTGTGCACCGGCTGCTGCCCTGTTCACCGGTGGCACACAGTTTGCTGTGTATAGCCTGCCTGCGTCTTCTCGTAGAATCTATGGACAGCTGAGGAGGTCCATCCTGGACCGGCTGGGCACCATGCCTGAGGGATTCTGGTTCGGAAGCCTCCCCCTTAAAACACCGGCCAAGCATCTGGACAGATGTGAAGTGGTGGTGCACATCTTGCCCCGAAAGTCAACTGGTTAACCCACCGGCCACACCAAAAACACCTTTGTGCCTCCTCCCATTAATTGAAGTGCCATTTGAAGCTGACAGCTGACCAGAATCAGGCAAGTAACTTAATTTTAAGCATGTGGAAATATCAAACCTTCAATTATAAATCGAGCTATGTCATCAAAATAATTCTGAAACTCAGCGTAAATTCAGCTCTGCTACAACCAGCCAGAGCAGAGGTGTCAGTGTAAAGATTAGGACTGTGGATTTTTGTGCCACTCCCACAAATGAAAAAAAAAAATTATATACTTTGAAAGTTTTGTCCTATTGGAGAAATATTATTCAGGTCAAAGGGAATATTTGATATTTACATTATAGATGTTTATTTTGGTCCATAATATAATGTTAACAGTGAAAAGAAAAACTGGATTGCTAGGGAAATAATGGAGGTCTTGACTTAAAGTTTATAAGGCCTACTTATATATTCACTTTTTGAATATCCTATTGAATATTTGTAAATGCTTCTCACAGCAAATATTGGTTTATGTGATTCATAAATCAAAAAGCATTTAATTATGTTTTTATTCGCTTGACAGCCCTAGTAAAAATTCCTTATTGCAGTTATAAAAAATGTAGGTTGTTTCAGGTTATTCCTGTTTTTTCAAAACAACCTGATATTTTCGAAAATAAACATTTTCAGAATGTATTTCCCTATTTAATTAAACAAATGGAACAAATATAGAGTTGTCGTTATGTATGGGTTATTATGCTATATTTTTTTCTGGTTCGGCCCCTTAAGATCAAATTGGGCTGTATGTGGCCCGCGACTAAAATTAATTTAACACCTTTGAGCCAGAGTGATGAATCTGAGCCCTTGACAAGGAGCACAGGTATGCCCGTCACAGGATGACCAAACTTTGCTGTTGGAGAAAAGATACTCCTCCTGGCTATACAAGACAGATCTGGGTATATAAATAAATTGATAAATGCATGAACACACCGATAAATAAATAAAGTACAGTACACAGAGAATCAATAGGGAATTAAAAGGGTCCTGTGTCGCCCAATTGCTTTGAGCATTACCATTATACCCCCCCCCCACCCCCCACACACCTCTGCCCTTGTCCTGACACCAGAAGGCGAAACTGACACCTTCAATATCAAAACCAGTGTTTTACAAGGTGATCCTCTGGCTCCATTCCTCTTAATCATCTGCCTCGACTATGCTATGCTATCCTCATTACATCCCCTTACCTTGAATAAAAGGCAACTCACGCCATCCAGCTGAAGTCCTTTCTGATCTCGCATTTGCTAATGATATCTGCCTACTCGATAACTCCATCGAAGTTGCACAAGACCTTCTCCACAGAGTAGAACAAACTACTCAGGAGATTGGCTTATATCTGAACTCATCAAAAACAAAAGCTATTCACCTGAACTCAATCAATCCTCATCCCCTGTTCACTCTGGATGGTTCTCAAATCAAAAGGGTAAGGAATGTAAATACTTGGTAGCAACACCAATAAGGCATAAGATGTAAAGATCCGGATCGGGCAACCATGGGTTGCTGTCAATGAATTTCGACATGTTTGGTCATCTCCAATCCAACGTAGCACCAAACTCAAAGTGTTCAAAGCCGTTGTTGAGTCGATCCTGTTGTATGGGGCCGAAACTTGGTGACTTACCGGAATCCTTTCAAGAAACTGGATGGCAATCACACCTGCCTTTTTTGTACTGCATTCAACATTTCCTGTTCAAGTCTGCTGCTAAAGTTCTATGCTGGTCTCCCGACACCAAATAGGGGTGGCCGACCTAATCTCACACCAAGACTATCATTGAATAGGACGTTGGATTATGTGGCAGAGACTTGGTTAACATTATGCAAGACTGTGAACAATCAGGGAAATTCTTAGTGTTCCAGGAAACGGATGAAACTAACTAACTAACTAACCTTATCAATTTCATATCTGTTTTCATTGATGCCAGCTATGTTGTTTACCCAGCAATTATTTCCTGCCGCTCTCTTTGCCGTAAGACTACCAGTGGTGTACCATAAAATCCAATTTTTCTGTGAGGGTCCATGTGCAGATTTCTGTGCAACTTAAATTGGTGCCAATCCATCCAGCCACTACACTACAAGGGCTCCAACTGCACAAGTGCTCCCGCACAAAGTTTGAATAATAATAATAATAATTATTATAATAATTGTAATAATTATAATAATTATAATAATTATAATTATAATTATAATTATAATTAATCAGGATGATAAGCATCACCTTTGCATAATGGGTCACCTTGCTCGCCTATCACCACCGGGAGCACCTTTTAAAAGGGAGGCGGAGTTAAACCCAAACAAAGAAACTACTAATCACCACCAGTCTGTGGAATAGGATCGCACTTTAGTGATGACATTTTTTTTTCTTCTCTTCTCTTTTCTTGCTTGTAGAACCACCCTGCTACCCAAAGCAGATAGCACCACCTATAAAAACTTAAGCATAGAAATAAAATAAAAAAGACAGCTATTTCAACATTTTATTTAAACGCACACCTTTAACAAAACAGCAGGCATACCACCGAATCCTGGACTAATAAAACAAAAACAAAAAAAAATCAGGGCATTGAGGTAGACCAAGTGCCTCAGCTTAGAGGGGCTGATCCGGGTTTTCTCTCTTATTATCCGCCCTGTTTTAGAAAAAAATCTTTTGTGACTGGACTGATGGTGCATGGTGCACAGTTGCCCTGCCGTTACCTTCGCTGGTCGTGGGTAGACTGAAGCCTTAGACTCCCAACAGGTCTGTGGTTCTTTGGATTGTGGGCTCAGAAAATGATTCTTTGATTTGCTTAATATTACTGACATTCACATTTAAAATGATCCTGAATATGTAATTAAATAATATTAGATAATATAATAACACTACCTCTCTGTGCTGATTTCCACAGTGACCTGCTCAAAACAAACCTCCGAAACAGTGCATGTCTCTTGCAGTACCTCCCATTCTTCTCGGCTCAGAGCATCAACAGGTGCATTGATAATGGCCAGGGTAGAGATTATTGCATGCTTGGACTCCGAAACCATTTTCAGCAAATAAATCATTGAATTTCACCTTGTAATACAGGCTTGCTTGAGCGGGGAATGTGCAATGCTCCCATCTACCTATCAGGCAGTTAAAGCGCTTAGGGCCCCGTGCGAAGTTACGCACTCCAGATTTCGGCCATGCATGAGTACCTGCACTGCTGACCATATCATTCTGCCTTGTATTAAAAAAAGAAAAAAGTCTCTCACCGATGCGAGCAAACTCCCATTTTTCACTCTTAGAATCCCCTCATTTACGAATGACACATCACTACCACACTTGCATGAAACAGGTCAAAGGGCACACACAGTGACCAGAGACCATTGTTGACAGAGTAAACATTTTAACAATCAGTTTCCGTAAAGAAAAAAAAATATAATCTCAAATTTGTGAACAATATTTGAGAGAAATAGATACGTGTTCATATACAAATTGTTAGACTTTTGACTTCAGCACATTCAAAATGGGAGTAAAAAAGTGTTTTATATTTTTGGTCTTGGCCAGGGTCATGGACATGGAGGCTTTTGTAAACAGCTTGATGTTGCATTCCTCAACGTTTACATCTTCCGTTAATTGTACTTGTTCATTCTTTCAGTGGGGACAGTATTTAGCCCAGTGAAATGTGTTCTGACAAACATCCTGATCTCTAACGGAATTAATCCAGTGGATTGGTGCCCACTAATGGTGGTCTTTGCTGTCCACTTTGTGACGTGAAATTGTGCTGTTTATTTCTGATTTGCGATCTGTGCTCTGTGAAGAATACCATATCGTTAATCACTTGTATTCCGTTTGGCGTGCCTGGCGTTTTTCCACCTTTCCCATGCTTTTTCTTGCTTTAAGAACACTTCGTCAAGTTTTTCAAACTATTTTGCCATACCGTCATCACTGTATAAATCTTCTGCAGGTATTTCCATTACTGTTTCCTGGGTTCTTCCATCAAGCCGAATAGCAACAGCGAGGGCGTGTTTCTTCTTGTCCAGTTATGTAACACACAATGTTGCCAACTAACTTTCAAAGGAAGTTGCTACAGGCAGGTCTATTTGTTGCTCGTAAAACGGTGTCATTTAGTAGTTTACACAATGACATTAATTGAAATTGACCGGCCATTTTGCATATACAATTCTAAATGTTTTAGTTTAGATTAGTTTAGTTATGTATTATCACAACCTTTTATTTGTAAAAGTAAACACATTTATCATCGAACACATGCTACTTCAGTCAGCCAAGGATTACTGCTCTTGCCTTGACTGTCCACCTCTATTTAACTGACTTAACTCACAATGCAAGTGTGTGACGGAGAAAATCTTTTGTGTCCTTAGGAGAGGAAAATGCATGCGTTTTAGCATTTGAGTCACTTTTTGAAAGTTGACAATAGTTCGCATATATATTTTAAAAGTAGCACAATTTTTTGCTAGGTGCTTTTTGAAAAATAAGTCGCTAGGGTATTCTGAAAAGTTGCTAAATCTAGCAACAAAAGTGCTAAGTTGACATCAATGGTAACATTTTTCCAACACTTGAATGACCTGGTCAATTTTGCAATACACCAAAAGAGAGGAAAAAGGGTCCATAACAAATCACCTGTGATACAGAAAATCAAACAAATTAGGACGAGTGAAGAACAGAACTGAAACAGATTCAAGCAGTTGTTAGATGACAGAGCCAAAACAGCAGTTGTCACCGGGGGTGGTGGCCATAGGTGGGCCAACTGTTTATGCTGCCACAGCGCAGCCCCCACAGCCGAGGAGAGGAGAGCCTTGATGGTCACCACACGTTCCGGCTGCGACATGAAATACAAGATCATGTATGATGTACAAGATCAGCTTGGAGCTAGGAGGCAGAGATGGAGAAGGGTCAGCCAATGGCACTTACTGAGTAGTCACGCACCGTTCCCCCAGGGATACCTCCACAGAGCAATCAGTTTTCCCCAGCAGTGATACTCAGCCAAAATGTGAACCGGTCAGCAGTGTACATTGTAAGTGTAAAGCGAGACGGCAAAACCCATTACCTTTCCGAAAGAGTGGCCGTGACACACCAGCTGTGAAGCCAAACAACTTGCATCTGCCACGCTACGTAGTAGCCAACACTCTAGAAGTGGAAGGAGGGGAGAGCATGCGCATCGTCGCAGTATTTAAAGGACTGCACGGCAATACCGTAAAAACCATTGTACAGGGATAAAACACGTTAACTTGCTCTTTGGCTCAAAGGTCCGCCCGCCCAATTTTGGTTTGCGTCACATTCTACTGGCGCAGGCATGTTTTTGAGGGAAAGGTTAGAGATCCAATACACCATTATATTGATTTTTGTGGCATGTCTTTAGATTCTTGCGGAACTCTGAGTTTTCAGGTACCTTTCAGAAACCTTCAGGTTTAAAATAAAAACCAGTGGGAGGAGCCCAAGAGAGGAATCAGGGCATGAGCTCGACATGGCACAGGGTATTGGGATCACTACATAATACAATTGCACTAAATATTGATTGAATTAATAGTAATAAGTGGTACAAACAATTGCTTAACATGCACTAGGGCTTATTATTTGTGTTACAGAAAACAAATATAACAGGCGGGTTAATTGTTGCTGTGCCACTCTAGTCCTTCCAGTGCGAGTGCCCCTTTAAGAGAGGCTGTTTTTTATGCCCCGGGACGTTAAATCTCCCATGTTTAGGGGAAGGTCCGACATAGGGTTGAGTGAATGGATCGAGCAGGCTTGTATGAGAAGTATCCCTTTGTCTGCCTCCGATCAGGGATTATTCTTGCTTGACCATCTTGAGGAAGGTGTGAGGAGATAAAATACCGTTCTAGTGCGGTGAGTGAGACTGGGAAGCCAGATAAGATAATTGCTGAACTCTATGGTTTCTGTGATTCTCTACGTAGCCTTACAGGAGGCTTTTTCCCCTCGGCAGCAGCAAAAAGGGGAGACCTCGCAAGAGTTCTCCCTTTTATTGATGAGGCTCATGGCTTCTGTAAAGCAGCATGCGCCTATTGACCTGCGGAATGCTGAGGTGTTGCGCGACGAATTTGTTGAGGATTGTATCGATGAAGCACCCGATGTGAGCTAACACAATTTGTGCTTTGGCGGCCTCCTGATACATTACTTGATGCCAGGGTGGAAGCATTTGGTGGGAACATGAGGGTTTGCCAGATGACGCCAGGGGCCAAAGTCACTCTGTCCCTTTGATTCTTGGTTTTCAGTATGCAGTCAAAGGTGTTCCTCATGTTGTGACTGGTTCACCTAAAGTCTCTGAGCTTAGCAAAATGAGGGAGATGCTAAACTTCAGCAAGAGCAATTTTATCAACTGACTCAAGCATTTCTCATTTACAGCTCAAATAACATTATATTTAGCTCTAATCGGCGCATTCTCCACTCTTATAATGATAATAATAATAAACATTGTATTTATATAGCGCTTTTCTTGGATTCAAAGACGCTTAACAAAGAACATGGATTAGACAGAGACTTAAGACAAATGCAGATGGGAGGGCAGTGGAATTGCAGTAAGTAATGAGCTTGGATTTGGGGGTGGAGAACCATTTGAGGGGGATCTGAGGGAGCATATGGGTTGGTAGGGGGAGAGGAGGTCATTGATATGGGGAGGGGCCATATGATGAAGGGTTTTTTGTAGGTGGTGAACAGGATTTTGTAGGTGATACAATGGGGGATGGGAAGCCAATGCAGGTCCTTGATAACCAGGGTGATGTGGTACCATGATTTTCTATGGGTGAGGAGACGGGCAGCAGAGTTCTGAACCAGTTGAAGTCTTTTGATGGATGTTGTGTTGATGCCGTAGAGGAGTGTGTTGTAGTAGTCAGAATCAGATTCGCTTTTATAGGCCAAATGTACAGGTACACAGGAATTTAACTTGGTGTACAGTGCCAGTGAATGAACACATCAGACATACGATATGAGACATAAATAAAGAGAAAGAGACTGTAGAAGTCACGTTTAAGAGTACAGTGGCATTAATAATAATATGTATAGCGCTTTTCATAGACTCAAAGACGCTTAACAAAGAACACGGATAAGACAGACACGTAAGACAAATATGGATGGGAGGGGGGTGCACTAGCAGTAAGCAGAGGAGAAAATATGTGTTTTGAGGCGGGACTGGAATGTGGAGAGGCACTCAGATTCACGGATGTTTTGAGAGAGGGAGTTCCAGAGCCTCTGGACAGCCCTGGAGAAAGCTCTGTCGCCAAAACTGCAGGGTTTGGATTTGGGGGTGGAGAGAAGACCGGCTGAGGTGGATCTGAGGGAGCATATGGGTTGGTAGGGGAGAAGAGGTTATTGAGATAGGGAGGGGCCATGTGGTGGAGGGTTTTGTAGGCGATGACCAGGATTTTGTAGGTGATACGTGTGTGGTAACAACCTAAGTGTCTGAGAGTAGTTAAGTTACAGATAAAATATACAATATGCATCAAGTGAAGGGGTTGTTGTTATCGTAGATACAATATATGGCATGTGTGTGGTATTAGCAATAGTCATTAATACAATATGCAGTGCATGGTTATTGTCTTTATCATAATACAGTATACTGTATATTGCGTGTCATTTATCAAGTTATCATAATGCAATGCAGTGCATTTAGGTTATTGACATTTATCAAAATAATCATAGTGCAATATACAGTGTGTTCGGGTTACTGTCGTTATTCAGAGTTATCATAATACAAGAATGCAGTGCGTGAAGGTTGTTTTTGTTATCAGTGTCCATGATGGGTTAGTATTGCTTGTTAAGGAGGGAGATGGCCTGAGGGAAAAAATTGTCTGGTGGTTCTGGTCCGGACGGATCTGAACCTGCGGCCTGACAGGAGGTTTCTAAACCCGGGCTTCAGCTGTCTGAACACCTTGATGACATCCTTCTCTGTGGAGGAGGGAGCTAGGAGGGAGAGGTGATGGAGAAGAGAGGGAGGAGGGGGCTCACTCACAGCATCTGTAAGAGAAGAGGGTGGAAACAATGGAGAAGCTGATTGTCCTCCATGGTCGTCATTACCTGTAAGAAAGGAGGGATGGTGAGAGGGTAGAGACAATGGAGCAAATTCTCTCGGGGAGTAAAATGGCTTACACTCAATAAAAACTGATTTAAGAAGACTACAACAATGTTGTTTTAATATCGCAGTATCCATGCACTAGTTATTATTAATGTAAAAGCACAGACCTCCTCCCTTCGATTTCCCGCAGGCTTCCGTATTACGGTCTGCTCTGATCAGCTGGTAGCCAGATAGCTCCACCGCGCTGTCCGCAATCTCATCGTACAGCCAAGTTTTGCAAAAAAAAAAACAACCCACAGTTCCTCGGAAGCACCTTGTTACTCCTTAGGAGAATGCTGATTTCGTCCATTTTGTATGAGAGAGCAAGAACATTGGACATGCAGATGGAAGGGAGCGGAGTCCGGTGTCCTCTTCTCCTACACTAACACTGAACTCCTGCCCGGCGTCCTCTGTAGTGCCAGAAGGGCTGCTTGCATGTCGGCGTAAATTCATGCTCTCTCCGGGGGTTATGCAGTCCTTCATTCAAAAACCAGGTTGTGTCAGATCCCTTATCCTGAATAGGGAATTTCTGTCGTAGGTGAGACGCATTGTAGAAAAAAAGTGCACAAAGTAGTAGTAATAAAAAAACAAGAAACAAACAAGAAATGAACAAAACAGGGAGTGCAGGTACACCGTTGCCGCCCGGGACAACGGTCAAGCGCCAAATGAGTCCAGACGGGAGGAGATAAAGGCATGGATGAGTCGTTCAGCTGCAGGCTGGGTGAGGGTGGATCGGCTTTGACGATGTTGCGGAGATGGAAGAAGGACGTTTTAACCACTTAGCGGCCATGGGGCTTAAGGGTGGGGTCAAACATCACACCAAGTTACGCGTCTGAGGGGAGGAGTAAACTGTGGTGCCGTTGATTGTGAGTGTCAGGCTTTGTGTACTTGGTGAGGGTGGATTAGGAGCCGATGAAGAGCAGTTCAGTTTTATTGCTGTTAAGTTTGAGGTCATCCAGGTTTTTATTGCTGAAAGACAGGAGTCAATTTGGAGGTGCGTTATTGGGGGATTTTGTTTTGAGGTAAAGCTGTGTGTCGTCAGCATAGCAATGATAGTCCATGTTGTGTTTGCGGAAGATCTGGCCAAGGGGGACGATGTAGATGATAAAAAGGAGGGGGCTGAGTACTGAGCCCTTTGGAACGCCTTAGGTGACTGAGGCTGTGTCAGAGTGGTTATTGAGAGGAATGAAGTGGGATCTGTTGGATAAGTAGGACTGGAGCCAGCTGAGTACAGTACCTTCGATACCGATGTCTTTGAGTCTGGTGAGGAGCATAGAATGGCTCACAGTGTCGAAGGCTGCTCCCAAAGGTCAAGGAGGATGAGGATGGTGAGGGAACCGGAGTCAGCAGAGGTGAGAAGGTCGTTCATTACTTTGATAAGAGCCATTTCAGCGCTATGGAGGGGACGAAAGCCAGATTGAAGGGAATCAAGGAGGATGTTGGTTGCAGATTGGTGTGTAATTGATTAGAGACAATGTGCTCAAGGGTTTTTGAGAGGAAAGGGAGGTTGGAGATTGGGCGGTAATTGTTGGGTGATGAGGGGTCCAGACCTGTTTTTTTAGGATTGGGGTGACGGCAGCAGTTTTAAAGGCAGAGGGGACAGTTCCATGGGATAGTGAGGATTTAAAGAGGTTGGTGATGTTGAGGCATAAGACTGGGAGGCATGAGCAGGTTGTGGATTTAGAAGATCCGATTAGGGTTGAGCACTTCGGGGGAGGTAACCAGGTTAAACTGTGAGAGGGCGCAACAAGGACGGAAGGGGGGGTCAAGAGAGCTACAGGGAGGCACAACAGTAGTGGATGCTGGGTTCACTAGTTGTAGGTCAGATGCAGGAGATAATGTGTTTTTGATGGAGTTGGTTTTTGCATTGAAGACTGGAGGAATGAGTTGCAAATGGCAGAGGTAGGAGTAGGGTGGATGGCTGGTGACTGTGGAGAAGAGGGTCCTGGGGTTACGGGAGGGGTCTTTGAGGATGGTGCAGAGGTGGGCAGATTTAGCAGCTGTGAGTGCATCTTTGTAAGTGATGAGGTTTAGTTTATATGATTCGATTTGGATTGTGAGGGAGGTTTTTCTAGAAAGACGTTCAAGTTGGCGGCCAGTCTGATTCATTTGCAGAGTGTGGGTGTGAACCAGGGTGTTACGGTGGTAAAGGAAACTGTTTTCCTTTTGAGGGGGGCTAAAGTGTTAAGGGAGGTAAGATGTCTGTGAATGTTCTCAGTCATCCAGGTCAAGGGCGATTCAAAGTAGGCAACTTGACAGGTTGAAGATTTCTTGAAGACGTTTCACCTCTCATCCTAGAGACTTCTTCAGTTGTAACTAACTGCCGGAAAATTTCAGGTATTTATCTTCTGTGCGGTGAATAGCTAATCAGAGGATGAGTACCCAATTAGAGGACCATTGTATTGTACTTGCAGGTTGTTGGAGATCTGGCCCAGATTCAGGTGATTGGTTTCGCCTGAGTCGTGGTGTAAATGAGAGTTTCTTTGAGTTGCGGTTCTTGTTTACCTTCCTGGGGAGAGAATGAAGGACAGCATTTAAGTGGCTTGAAGATCCACCTCTATTAAGTGATGCTTTTTATTTTTTAGCAAAGATGGCTGCGTCCACTGTCCTTCAGATGTAGAATGGCTGAGTCCTGGCTAGAGGAGGTTACTCTTTAGTGTTTGTGTAATGGCTGTTTTGTTTCTCCTATGTATAAATTAGTACAGTCCTCAGTGCATTGGACTGCATAAACCACATTGCTCTGTTTGTGTCTGGGAAGTGTGGGGTTCTTTTATTCCTCTGGGTCAAAGACGGATCGCTCAAGACCACTTTCACGGTTAACAAAAAGTTTATTACAAAAAGCAGATAATAAAAAGCTTGATCAAGGTTTCTCCAGTCCCGCAGGAAAAGCAATCAAACGATGCACCTTGGAGCGAAGACGAAGAACCACGTCTGTTGGGTCACAGCGCATTAAATAATGGTGTAAACATTAACATAACATAACATTTACATTTCCTATTGGTTTATTAAACTATAGGTTTATATATTGAATTCATTCCTACACATCTACATGCATTTATTTTGTTCTAAACTGAGGTGGTGTGGGGGGAGACTTTTGCATTTCCTGGCTCTACCCCACAGTTGGGGGTAGAGCCGTTACCTGTGTATTGTTCTAATTCTAACATGGCAGTGTGAATTTACATGTCCATGCCTCCAGACGTCTGGTCTGAGTTGTGGAATAAACATGAGTATCTGTGAGGTTACATTGTTGTCTCAGTCTAAAACTTAACTTATACTACTACATCTCTTTATGAGCGTGTAAACAATAAGCTAAACATTCCTGAGTATACAACTGACCAACAGAACAACAAAATATATCAAAGCAAATATCTGGCCTGATTATTTAAAAATATTCTTAAATTGTGCATTTGTCTGCTTCTTGCATCGGCTGAGGGATTTTCCATGGGGAGGGGGTATATATATCTCTAAAAAATACCTAACATCAGGCTTGTTGATGAGCTAACTCTAGCTAATCTGTGCAGTGAGCTCTCCTTTTGGTCGTGTTCTGGTGGTTGCTTTCTTATGATCTTTGTGGCTCAGCTGGTCTCGCTCCTCATTGTGACAGCGCCCTGAAGACATCGATTGGACAAACATTTCTCCATAGGACTGGACAACTATAGGACAAGAAATGGACCAAGAGCACAATTCAAGAAACAAACAACTACCCAAACTGGAAAACTTGAAACCAAATGTATAACAAAGAAACTGTGTTATTCGGAGGTATCTGTTAGGCGAGGAGACTGTAACTGCCTTTCTCACCTTTATCAGAGACTCAGGGTACCCCTCAGCTGAGTGTGTGTGTTGTTTTGCTGTGATCATATCACAGCTTAAAATATATAACTTTTAACGGAGAGAAGTTTTCTGATCATCCTTATTATGTCTCCTTTTCCAATAATTTATAACCCAACACCATATCCTCCACACACCCCTGGCCCAGAGTTACAACATTTAACTGACCCCTTTTGAGACAAAGGGGTCGAACCTCAAAAATACAACTATTACCTAATACTATTACTATAACCATTACAATTCAAGTACTACACTTATTTTTGTGTCATAACCAAGCATATATGGACTGGGCGCCTGATCGGCTGCCTGTATGTGACTATTATACGTGAAAACAGATTCATGGCACATTGCAAAAGCCTTAAATAGCCCATATTTGCTTGGTTATGACAGCTGCTTTAATATAACATACTGGGTAGAATTACCATAAGTGGGTGCTGTTAAATAGGGAAAAGATTTAATAATTAGATATCAAAATTTTGATCATATAGGTGTGTTTCCAACCTCCTCAAACCCCATACTGTATTCTCAACTCAGTGTTTACATTTAGAAATCAAAATAAAATCCATTATATCGTTATAACTATCATTCCCAACATACCAGTGGTGCAACGTTATACAAAACAACTCCACAATTGTATTTTTTCAGTAGGCAGAGTTGTGTGTGATTAGGGTGTTAAAATATATATATTTATGATTTGATCAAATATGTAGCATTAACATAATAATTAGCAATGATACCTCAATGAGACACAGTTTGAGAAGAGAAATTAAACATATTTATTTCAGATATAGTTTGGTCCGTGTAAATGGAGCCAGAATCGGGTTATTATTCGCACTGGCAAAATACACAGCTCACAGTCGCAGATTCACTACTCGCACTCGCAAATACACTGCTTCCCGGTCGCAAACTCACTACGCGCAGGCGTAACCTAACCATGCGCGCTTGCTCGCGGGAGAACCGGCCTCGCGGCCTCGTACGCGCGCAGCAGTCAATCTTAAGAGCGAGCGGAGCAGCGTTTGCGACCGAGTGAAATCTTTTTGACACTGGGGGGGCGGAACTGCTGGACTTTGATTCACAGGTCTCAGGAAGCCTGCAGTGGCCAAGTTAGAGCTTGACATAAATTTCACCCAGCAAGGATAATACTACTTCCAAAATGAGATATTTGTATTCACTTCACTTTATGAAAGTAAGACAATCAGTCTGGAAATGAAATTAATTCTGAGCTTCCCCTGTTACCACAGAGAATTAATTTAAATCTGAGGCTAGGCCACAGATTCTCTTAGTTCTAGCTTAGGCATTTTTTTGAGACAGCAGAGGCCCAATATTTCACCTCACTATTTTTGATAAGGACAAATTAAAAATCATCTCTTACATATATATCTTTTGTTTTTTTTCCCTATTTTTATTATTTATTCTTTAGATTTTAACAGATTTAGCAGCAGTCTACTGTTGTACACATATGATGAGGTTTTACTATCTGTCTTACTTTCAACTTATCACATGTCGCTGCCAACTCAAAGACAACATACAACTTTTTTGCTTAGGCATTTTGCTTACGTGTCATTTCTTGACATATATTCTGGTATATGTGAGACACTGTCAAAACACTATAGTTGGGGATGTACAGATTAACTTTAAGCTGCTTAAAGATGCTGTCAGGACATCTTTTTATATATTTTAATAATAATGTGTCTGATATAGCTTTTCTACACAGAAAAAGTCAAATAAAACGTGGTAAAGCAGTCACTCACTCTTCTCAATGAGAGCATTTGGGAGGCAGGGCCTAAGAGTGGAGCGTGTTTCTCCGTTAAGTCGGACGAATGGATGAATGCAGTTAATGTTGTTATTTTGTAACTAGTCAACCTGCGTCACTGAAAGTGTTCAGTGTGTTCAAATCCAGAACAAACGTGGACAGACTAAAAGTCCCCTGCAAAGTAAATCTCAGCTGTGTACTGCTCCACTTCACGTCACTCTCTGACAGTGGTTCTCAACTGACCTCAGGACCCACATTTTTCCTCTACTGAAATCCTCCCAAAAAAAGTTATTTGTTGATAATGTGTGTGTGCCCATGAGTGTGTTTGGGGGGAGGGTAAACAATATAAATGTTAACTTGCTGCTGCTTAGTATGTGCTGGTTTTATACCAGGTCATTTGATTGCATTGATTAATGTTTAAGTTGACATTTACCTGTGTTACTGCACTTTTGTTCATAGTACTTACATATTTTTTGTAATACATGTGAACAAAACATTACTTTTTAATTCATTATTGGATCTTGCGCAAACAATGCAATTAATTGCAGGAAATAATGCGATTAATCACGTTTAAAAATAATAATCATTGCCCAGCACTACTAAAAAAAGTATTTGGGGTACAGCTGTAAGATTGTGCATGACATATGTCAACATTTAAAATAACCAGGCCATTTTTCAATGTTTTATCTGGGTCCTCTTCATCTTCTGTGGTGTCTTTGCTGAGGTTTTTGGTTTGCCCTATTACTTTCACCTTCAGGATTGTCCCCCATTTCTCAAGGAGTTTTGAAGAAGTCTCAGCTCAGGTCAAAGTCTTGCAACACCTAAAGGGGAGGAAGCAAGTGTAGATGTATTTCATCATGCTTGTATAGCTGTTGTTCATAACAATGAATGCAAAATTACCTGGCCTTTTGTGTCAAGGAACATCAGGAACACTGAAAGCACTGTGCTGCATTTCTCAGGATCATAGATCAATTTCTGTCTATGCTGGAAGGTTCCTCTCATTTTCATGATGATCTGTTTGTTGTCTGTGCCATGGTTTAGTGGAGATATAGCCTCTCGACACTGGTATCCCTCCAAATGCTGCTCTTTAGTCAATTCTCTCATCAACTCTGGTCCACTACTGTCTGAGGTTCGAGTGCTCGTTCTCCTACCCCCACTTCTACTGCGACAGCTGAGTTCTCGCTGTGTGTTTTTAAGCTTCATTGTTATCTGCATCAAAAAAGTGTTCCTATAGACAATATCAATCGCATGAAAAATACCAATCTTCTTCAATCTAGTTTTGTGTCTCTGTGTTATTGTATCGGGATTTCCTGATATCAGGAATTGTGCGTTGGTCTGGCCTCTGTTGATCAGTCATAAAATCAGCTAACTCTCATGCGGTTTAGCCAATATTTCTCGAGGCTATAGTGCGCATAATTCTAAAGCTAGACTCAAGTTATAGGTATGACATTATACTATATTTCTAATCTAAGACTTAGCCAAGACTTATGGATGGGCATTTATTAATGGGTGTCTATTGTTGGAGAAACACTGGTATTCTCATGCCATTTTTGGCCATACAATATATGGTGCAAGGACACGTTTGTCATTTAATGATGACCCCCAGCCTTTTGATTACAACCATCTGTTTTTTAGTGAGCAAGATGAGAACATCGAATAGGTTGAATATGCTCTTCAATAAATCATGCGCTGCAAAGCATTTTACCCACCCATACTTTTCTACCATATCTGCAACATCAGTGTTGACGAGATCACGGCACGTTTGGTCCTTCATCTCTCCTCTCATTGCGTATTCTATATAAGCACATTCTCCCCTTCAGGCTTTTTTTCAAGCTTTGACCACAGTTTTTTCAACCTTTTTTTGCCTGTGAAGAACTGTCATCAATGCGCTGTCTTTTTCAGGGTTGAGAAAACTCATTCTCTGATGAGGTTGATGATAGTGAGATGATGTCTGTGCACGAGGATACTGTGCAAACTAACAGAGCACCATTCATCATTTTCATTTTTCTTTTTACTTTAAGTGCATTCAAAGATGCACAGATTAAAGCGCGAAGAGGTGACAGAACATTACACATTGATAATTGTGAAAACAAAAGCAAATGATACTTAACCAAGAAAACTCAAATAGGACATTGGTGAGAACCTAATTTTTGTGTCGAATAGAAAACAAATTACGATGGTACTGTAACCCAGAAAAGTAAACTAAATGCACAATGGTTTATCACTGAAACAACATCCATTATGGTCCACAGGATATCTGTTTTTTTCCTGCAGGATGTCAAGAAGACCTCTTTATCTACCTCTGTTCCATTGTCATCTACATCTATATATTTTATATATATATGTTTGTTTCGATGGGTATGGGGAAATTCTCTTTAGCTTTGAATAAGTAAGAAAATAAATTAAATTAAGCCATGAATGCCATGTATTGTTTATTTTCATCTTAAAAATGAAACAAAATGACAAATCAATACGCTTGAAGCAAAATCATTAATATTACCCTGATGGACAAGTGCTGGATATGAGGCTCTATTCACTTCTTTTTTATGTGGTACTGCACCAAAAAAAGCATGGCTTTGTAGTCTTCCTCAAACACTACATTAACATTAAAGTATAATTGGTCGGTGTTACAAATTTGAGGTACTATTTGTTGCAACTTCTTACTTCTATTCCACTGCAGTTATGATGACCTTGAAATACCAAACAATATAAAAGTAAGTAAGTAAGTTTGTTAAATAAGGAAAAATTAGCTCAGCCTTAAAAACACGTACAGCAGTATAATGCAACATATACTGTACATTGATGAAGTAGATTAAAAAAAAAGCATCCTATATAATAATAAAATACTGTCTGTGACCATTTTACAGCATAATGACTGCTTTTACATTTGAAACTTTAAGTATACTTTGCTGATGGTAATACTCACTTTAATTACGTAAGGTTCAGAATGTGTCAGTTTTACTTGTAGTGGAGTATTTTCACAGGTGGGTGTTAGTATTTTTACTCAACTAACAGATTGAATACTTAGTCCACCATTGCAATTGGTGTAGTGCACATTTACAGTACTAAATGTAGTGCAAAATCAAATTCAACCGTTAACTGCATGATTTTAGGCGGGAGTCGGAAGCTTTGAAATCATTCAGTCTAGATGAGTAATGTAAATTGGCGGTAGCATTAAGCAGCTAACCTTAACCTGTCTGCCGACTTGAGTTGCGGTTCTTATCGGCACCACACGCTGGATTTCCACAAGCTAATCAGGCTACTGTTACCCTAATTCGAATGAAGACTGGCGGTTTTCCCTCAAAGCCAGAGTTTGTGTGAAGGACATTTGCGTGATTAAATGTTTTGTTACAAAAATACATATATAAAACAACTTGATAAAATATGAATATTCTGAATTCACTTGGTGGCTACTTACCCAACATTACTCTCTGTGGCAAAATGTCTACGTATTCATCCCTGCTGTGCGTTCATGGAAGAGGGTCACAAGGCTGTATTAAACCAATAAGAAGACACGGCCGACGTGATGACAAAATGAAACCTATATCAGTTCAGGCTGGGACAGACTCAATCAGCAGATAGATTCTGGTGAAGTCCAGCAACAAAATAAAGACTACGCATCTCCACACCAACACCACACCAAGAAACAACACCAAAGAGAGGTTGTGCTCCAGTCTCAGCAGTGTACTTTATGCCCATTCTACTCCAAAGTGTAAGCAACTCTACTCTGGTCATCAGTACTTTGGGATTGTAACACTCTTGGCATTTGATGAGTGCATACACTCCTTCGGGGACGAAATCAAGTCAAGTCCGACCATTCAGGTGCATTTATGCCTAACTTACCTCACTAATGTTAATAAAAATGTTATGCCAAGGTTTATTAAGACAGAATAAGCCAGACAGTGATTTACATCGAGCACATGATATTCTGAAAGTTTTCCAAATATTGAATAACTACTATAAATTGAGAAGAAACAATAGGCCTGCATAGGCGATATCATCCCACAAAATAACGATGATAATGTTAATTTTCAGTTGCATTTACTGTATGCTCAGGACCAAATCACATAGATGCATACACACATACACCCCCTGCATGTCAAAGGAAACTGGTTCTCCAAAATGTACTTAAATCAGATATCTAAAGAACGGGCTTGCACATCACTCATAAATATGGAAATACATTGAACATAATAACATCTTATTGATCAGAAAAGACTTAATGAGAGGCCTTGACCATTACTCAATAATAGAATAATTTGGTATAATAATTTAAAAAAAGATATGGAAAACCTGAACATTATGTTGCATCATGAGCATATTAGCATAAAGTCAACATAGTGCTCAGGTGTAGAGGTCTCACTGCTACAAGGGTGAAGGGGATGAAACTGTAATTCCTCTACAAAACATATTATATTGATTTCATATTGGTGATTGGTTTGGCTGAATCCTTTTGGCTGAATCCCTACATGAAATAGACAGCCTATAGGAAAACAAAAAGTGAATTATAAGTGAAAACAAAATGGTGTTTTCCTTGAGCCATGAACAAATCACTTTCTAAATGCTTGCCCACCACCTTTTTTTTTTTACCACAGACTAAAAGAGCAATAATTCTTGTCACAGGAAAATAAAGTTTAAAATTGATTATTTACACACCCTGCCAAAACTACTTGGAGCGAAAGAACAAGCCAGAGAAAGAGAAGGGCTTGCAGAGCCAGGGAGTGTTGGGGGAAACAGGGCAGAAATTGGTGTGCAAGCATCTGGTCAGGCAAAAGATCAGAGAATCGATTGGCTGATGGAGGGCTGACAGAATGACAGCTCTATGCCGATCGCTGAAAGACGTCTGGGAAAAGCAGGAGAGTTGGAGAGAGAGAGAGCAAGAGAGAGCGAGAGAGAGAGAGAGAGAGAGAGAGAGAGAGAGAGAGAGAGAGAGAGAGAGAGAGAGAGAGAGAGAGAGAGAGAGAGAGAGAGAGAGGAGGGGGATGAGAAACTGAGTATTTGCAAAGGCTGAGAGAACGGGAGGACGAATGAGGCTGACAGCTAGCGGTAATGCATGATAATTGTTCATCAGGTGGACATGCTCAGTATGTGGAGGCGAACACTCACCCCAGTCACTCCCTGCTCCTTCTACCACTTCTGCATGATGCATGTCACAGTACGCATGCACATACACAAGCACGCACGCACAGACAAATCTTTATAATATAACGAATATGTAAATAAATATATAAAACCACAAGGTTATAAAATACTACATAATAGCCGAATTAAATGGGTGATTTTTTAACTAAGTTTTAAACATACCAACAATTTCCAGCACGAGAACTGTTCATCAGTAGTTTTAGATTTACAGGTTATATAATGTGATCTTTATTCAACATTGCCAAATTGTGTTTATTCCTCCTCACTGTACATGGGAGATGAATGTGGATGGAATCTTGGAACTTGTGTAAACCTGGAATGCTGATGTTGAAGATGAATGCAACACTTTATATGCACAGCCCCTATCCTGACCTCCATGCACCCATACTTTTGCTGTCTTCCATTTATGTAAAATGTTGTCCTGCTTTGTTTCTATTCAGGTTCAAATTTGTCACAACTTCTTTTGATTTTCCCCTCCACTGAGTTTTAAAAGGTTCTGCCAAAGCTTTAATGTAGAGCATAATGTCTCTATATCTATAAGATATTACACAAATAAACCCTCACTGCACGTAGGACAGCTGTTTATTCATATGACTTGGAAGAGGCCATTTTTTTAATGGCTTGTCTAGGCAAGGAATGAGTCAGTCTCTCTTTTAAGTATAGTTTATAACTGAAGTGGCTGTGACTCACAGTTCATTGAGGCAATTAAGGTATTTATAATCTTTATAGCATCTTATTATCTTTGCCAAGGGCATTACACTTTCAGGGCTGTCTGGCTGTCTGCAGGATTACTACAAAATAGTAACTTAACTCAAAAGAAGAACCCAACAAGCTTTGGAAATGATCTGATTAAATGGGTGGATATATGATTTAGTATACGAATGACACTTCTCAGAACACTATCACAATTTAGCGCCCTCTTACAGTCATTAATTAAGTGAAAATCGTACTCTTGCAGTTTACTCTAATAAAAAATGACTTAAATGTTGGTCATAAATGTTAAATTTGGGATGGCCACTTGGTAAAATGTATGTGAACATTTCTTTGTAATGAATGGAAAAGGAAACTGAGTTAATTTTTCTGTGTTTTTTTCTATATAAAGATATGAAAAGTTACAAATATTAAGGCTTGTACTTGTGGTTTTAGGAAATTGAATGCGTTTTCATTATTTAACATTCACTATTGAGTTTGTGTTGAGATATTTTTACTGTAAATTCGAGCCAAGGGGTTGGTACATGAGGAAAGTTTTATTGGCTTTTCCTAAAATATCATTCATACTAGGAAGTCCCTGACCCAAATCAATAAGCTGCCAAATGTGTTCTCTGTTCACTTTCTTTCATTTCACTGTCATTTTGTTGAGGTTCCACCTACCTTCACCACAGTCAATACAAATGATTGAAATACCAACAAAAAAACAAAAGCAACAACAAAGCAGAGTCACCACATTCGAAAAGACAAGAATACAAAAATGAAGAGTGGGGCAGATATTGTACACAGTTGAAAAAAGCCTGACCAATGTTTATTGGCCGTGCAAAAGGTAGAATATTTGAGCTTCTGTAAATGGATTATTCATAAGACCTTGAATGTATTCATGCTATATAGAAAAGACAAGGGTGAAAACAGAACCACAATATAGGAATACAGGAAGTGTTAAAATAATAAAGAAATGATAATCAAGGAAACAAGTGGAAATAGTAGTGGAAAGGGAATTGACTCATCATCATCATCATATCCCGAGGGCAGAGGGTGGAAAAAAAGGCTTGTACTAGCTGCTTCGAAAATAATTAATAAAAACTGGAGGAGTGTGAGCTGTCCTAACTTGAGCTCTGCGGTCTGCTTCAGGCTATTGCACATGAACTAGAAGACTGGTAATGAGGAGTAAAGATCCAGACATCTCGGAGGTGTCTTTGCGGAATTGTAAGGATGTATAGATGAACAAATGTGTACTCCCACAGAACGTATGCTTGGTATTTGATTGGGCACTGATGATGGATAGAAGGTCTTAGTCAAAGCCTGGAAACCAGATGTAATGCTGTGGCTTTCATACAATTAAACAGTTGATCCCAAACGGCCATCCTCTTCCATAGCTTGTTACTGCATTACTTGCAGTGTGGGCACTTTAAATGCCAATCCCTATGGCCATCAACATCATGTAGTAACGCTTAGAAATCAAGATTATTGTTTCCCTTGGGGGTGTCAAATGAAATGTGGAGGGGGAGTTTCCAGCAGAAGACTCTCTCTGAAACTGAGTCTGGAGGTACTGGGAGAACCAAGAGATCCTGTTCATGAAAAAAGGATTTGGTGCTAATAACATAACCCACCTATAAGTCATTATTATAATTATTGTCATGGTAAAACTTAATGGTGCTTAAATACAGCTTTTACATAAGTCATCCTGGTCCTTTCATTCCTTTATCTCTTCTTTCTCTTTTTTTTTCATTTCTATTTTTCATCTATGTTTTCAAGTCCAGAGGCCTGTAATAAACATCAAGTTCAACATACTGAGGATATGTTTTTCATCATCTGGCTTTACTGAACCTAACATTGGCCTTCTGGATAACTAGAAGTATCTACTAAAAAGCAAGGTTACTGGCTTGTCAAAGTAATCCAGGGTTAGCTTTGTGCCATCAGGTGTAACTTCCCAATTAACCAATACTACACAAGATTTGACCTCTGAGTAGGATATGTTGATGGTAACAGTATGTTATAACCAACATAAAAATGTGAACACTTTTTCGCTGGCATGTCCCAATTAAAACCTTTTTAATTTCCCTTCATGTCGATTTGAGCTTCAGTAATATAATACTAATTAAGGCATTAGCAGTGTTAGTGTCAGTGTTTCAGTTAAA